>OVAY01002659.1:0-16028 GCA_900406395.1 Kernera saxatilis | reverse complement strand
CGAATCTTGAAGTTGAAGACACCACATGTCTTCTTGTAACCCATTGAAGTTAGAACGAGCTAGAATTAGTGGAAGGAATGAAGTTAGCCCGGGGTTACATTTCTCCTTATTTTATCACAGATCAGAAGACTCAGAAATGCGTACGTTCATATCTTTCTGTTTGGTACGTTTCACCCAAAAGCAAAGGCAAAGAAAGGCTTTTGTCCTCGTTATGCCATTCAAAGAAGATGGTTTTAGATTCCATAGCTTACACGGAAATTGTTCAGACAGCCGCGAAATTAGGCTCCGCGAGTCTAGGAAAGCTAGCCCATGGCCACATGATCAAGTCCTCCTTCAAGCCGTGTCTATATCTGGTCAACAATCTTCTGAATATGTATTGCAAGTGCCGAGAGTTGGGTTTCGCACGCCAGTTGTTCGACAATATGCCTGAACAAAACATTATATCTTTTAATTCTTTGATCTCTGGGTACAGCCAGATGGGATTTCATGAACAGGCCATGGAATTATTTCTTGAAGCCAGGGATTCTAATTTGAAGCTTGATAAGTTCACCTATGCCGGTGCGTTGGGCTTTTGCGGAGAAAGGTGTGATCTTGATTTAGGCAAATTGTTGCACGGATTGCTAGTTGTAAATGGTCTGTCTCAGCAAGCTTTTATCATCAATGTGTTGATCAACATGTATTGCAAGTGTGGAAAGCTTGACCAAGCAATGCCCTTATTTGATCTATCCAATGAAAAGGATCAAGTTTCATGGAATTCTTTGATCTCCGGTTATGTTCGGGTTGGTGCAGCGGAAGAAACGCTTAGTATGTTGGCTAAAATGCATAGAGGCGGCCTAAAGCTGACCACTTATGCTCTTGGAAGTGTGCTAAAAGCTTGTTGCATAAACCTGAATGAAGGATTGATGAAAAATGGTATGGCGATTCACTGTTACGTAGCAAAATTAGGAATGGAATTTGATATAGTTGTCGGTACTGCATTGCTTGACATGTACGCAAAAAATGGGAGTTTGAAAGAGTCAATAAAGCTTTTTAGTTTGATGCCTGGCAAGAATGTTGTTACGTATAATGCGATGATGTCTGGGTTTCTCCAAATGGATGACATAACTGATGAAGCTTCTAGTGAAGCCTTTAAGCTCTTCATGGATATGCAAAGACAGGGATTGAAACTATCGCCATCCACATTTTCAGTTGTGCTCAAAGCTTGTAGTGCCGCTAAAACCTTAGAATATGGAAAGCAGATCCACGCCCTCGTATGTAAGAACAATTTTCAGTCTGATGAGTTCATTGGGAGTGCTCTAATCGAGCTGTACGCGTTAATGGGTTCAACAGAAGACGGAATGCGATGCTTTGCTTCAACATCGCAACAAGATATCGCCTCGTGGACATCTATAATTGATTGCCATGTCCAAAACGAGCACCTTGAAACCGCCTTTGATCTGTTCCGACAACTTTTTTCGTCCCGTATAAGACCAGAAGAGTATACAGTTTCCCTTATGATGAGTGCTTGTGCTGATTTTGCTGCATTAAGCTCAGGAGAGCAGATTCAAGGTTATGCCATAAAGAGTGGAATCGATGCTTTCACTAGCGTTAAGACCTCAAGCATCTCTATGTACGCAAAATCAGGTAACATGCCGCTTGCCAATCAAATATTTTTAGAGGTCGAAAATCCAGACGTTGCAACATACTCAGCTATGATCTCAAGTCTTGCGCAACACGGATTTGCTAGCGATGCCTTAAACCTCTTCGAGTCTATGAAAAGCCGCGGATTCATACCGAACCAGCAGACGTTTCTCGGCGTTCTAATAGCTTGTTGCCACGGAGGATTGGTCACACAAGGACTAAACTATTTCCAACGCATGACGAACGATTATGGGATTAACCTGAACGAGAAACATTTCGCTTGCCTCGTCGATCTTTTAGGTCGCACAGGGAGATTATCAGACGCTGAGAATCTGATTTTGAGTTCAGGGTTTCAAGACCATCCAGTGATGTGGAGAGCATTGCTTAGTTCTTGCAGGGTTTACAAGGACAGCGTAATTGGGAGACGCGTTGCGGAGAGATTGATGGAACTCGATCCCGAGGCCTCTGGCTCGTACGTATTGCTACACAACATCTACAACGAGTCTGGAGTCAATTCTTGTGCTGAAGAGGTTAGAGAGCTGATGAGAGAACGAGGAGTTAAGAAAGAACCGGCCTTAAGCTGGATCGTGATCGGTAACAAGGCCCATTCCTTCGCGGTCGCTGATTCGTCTCACCCGTCGAGCCAGATGATCTACGCGATGCTACAACAGCAGTTAGAGACCATGAACACTATATATTTCGAAGACGACACTCTTGTTTATTCTTGTTCTGTTACATGAAAATTCGATACCAATTTTGTCCTTCAAAGATGATGATATATTACACAAATGTTTGTTTATTGAAAATGGGCCTGTGGCCCAAAGTCCATGTATTCTCATCTTTCTCGTTTCGTTACATTTTCGAAGAGAGAAGTGTGGGACTCTCGGATCTCGGTAAAGGGAGAAGCAATGGCGGCCAAAACCCTAATCAGGTCGGGAGCTTCACTGATGAATCGGTTTCTGTCGAAGCCTACGACGAACCTTGTGCAGAACAATCTCAGGTCGTTTCAGCAGATAGCTCCCCAGGGACAAGAACTCCCGCCGTATTTTTTCCCGTCGCTGTCGAATCTACAGAGTTCGCTCAATTCGCGCCCGCGCCCTAACGACACTGATTCGCTCCAGGAACTCTCCGAGCGTGGGTTTCTTTACCCCTCTGGTCTTCCTTCACTCGAATTCTTCTTACCAGAAGGTACTTGGCTCTCTAACCCTCTTTGATTGTATCTGTCAGTAACTAGATAGGTAATTTGCTCTTAATCTTCTGGGGCTGGATTTTTTTGGCGTATGAATATGATTTATAGGGTATGCAATCACGAGATGCTTGAGTATCAATCAAGTGCTGATCAGTGTTCTGTTCTTGGAGCATGTCAATGTTTGATCCTTGATCAAATCAGAAACTTTTGTCGCGGTTGAAACAAGGTTGAAGATAGTAAAGTTTAGGTCGTTTCTCCAGTCCTGTTTCTGGCCCTTTGCTGCTAGTGGAAATAGTGAGTTATGGTGTGGTGTTCTGGTTCTTGAATTAGGATGGTGGCGAGTAATAAAGTGTTTGGGAACATTGGGAAACACAAATATCTCTCTTATGTCTCCCCCCTTGTATGAGGATCAAGAATGTGACTGTTCGCTGGGCTTTAGTCTCTGCAAGTTGCACATTTTGCTGCTCTATGGTACCTGCCTAATATCTTTGTATCTGTTGATGTAGTCAATCCTTCAAGTGAGCCATTGCTTTTGTTTCCTAAGAGGACATTCCAACCAAGCACTATCAGGCGCAAACGGAACCATGGATTCTTTGCTCGGTATGTCTCTTCGTGTCAAACCTCCTTAGTATTCTAAAACTTTTTTAACTTCTGAAATCATTGCTCATTCTCATTCACATTAGAGGATCTCGTTGTTTAGCTCTGATAGAAAGTATGTGTACATAGTGTTTGATTGAACCAAACTGTTTACTCATACATGTCTGAATATGGACAGCAAGGCAACCAAAGGTGGACGGAGAGTCATAGCTCGAAGAATAGCAAAAGGGCGTCACAGAGTCACGGCCTAGAATCTCTCTAAACTCTCCAAGGAAATCCTAAGATCTCCGTTTATCAAAAATATTCAGGCTCTTCTCCTTGTGTCTTTTAGGCTAGAAAATCTGAAACTTCGATCTCATAAATAACTCGGATGTCTTCATATCCATGTTTTGCTGTGTTGTTGATCTCGGAATCGAAGTGAAGTTACAATTTTTAACTCAACTCCTTTAATGGATAGCCCTTATATCAAGGAATCTTTTTTTCCTTCTACATATGATGTTGACAAATTATCATTTTAGTTACGAAACAAGATTTTAAGGATAGAAATTGTATTTTTGCCAAAATACTTCAAATTAAAAATGATCTAAAGAGAATCTCACAGTTGACCAATGATGTTGTACATGAAACTTGCATTGAATTATGAGAGTCCACAACTTGACCCCACAAAATATCATAGAGAGAGAGAAGCAATAAGCGACAAAAAACCAAAGATGAAGACAATAATTTCCAATGCAGAGGCTAAAACAAACTGACCATATACAAACACATGTGTACGTAGATGACGAGAGAGAGATCGTACATCCTCCACATATACGTGCTTACAAACAAATATGTGTTTGTATGTGTTCATTAATTGTGTATAAGGACGAACTTAATATGTAGTAAGCTTTTTCCACAACTCACACGACTATAACCTGAAGAAGAACTAGCAACATTTATGTTTTCCCTCATTAAACAAATTCAATGCAATATTTATAAAACAAAGTATTTAATGTAACAATCACAAATCCTTGTACTATATAATATATGGAAAAGAGTACTTATCAACACATGTGGGTGATTATTTATGTTCTTTCTTTCCTCCTTATATATAGATATAAAACGTATATAGGTTCTATATAGGTATTTATTACGTACCCATGTCTAGGAATCCCATGTTGATGGAGTAGGACTAGGGTTTGCTTAAGTGATGACGTACTGCCCACAAGAGACTGGCGATGATGAGGATGATGATGATGGTATGATCATGTGATTGATGTAGTCCACTCGATGATGATGATCATCCGTAGTAGGCATTTGCAAGTTGTACGTATTGGGAAGAAGAAGGCCGTGGTCTTGCGAAATTGGCGAGGAGCAGGATAATACTTTGCCTTCAAGAACTTGTCCACATAATAACTTTGTAGCCACCAATGGAATGCTCCGAGGATCACCATTATCGTTGTATGGTGTCACAAACACGTTGAGTTTATTACCATCATCATAATCTTGAAGGGTTTCGTGAAAAGTGGAAATGGTACTCGCTGGGAGATCTGGTAGTGCTGGCCATTGGGGATCATTATCATGATGATGGTTGTTTATAATTGGTGTGGCTGACAAAATGTCGAGATTGTTGTAAAGGTTATTATCTTGATGAGATTGGTTTGTGTTGTTGGTGGTTAGAAACTTGAGATCTCCTTCTCTAGAGGTTGAGAACATCAATGGGGTCATAACATGAGGAGAATGAAGAGGGAGGTGGCTTGGCGTGATGAAATTAGGGTTAGTGTTTGTGATGATATTGGACATGAATCTTGAACCTTCATCGTCGCCAGTAGTAGGGTTGAATCCATTGTGATAAGGAATGTTGGTGAGCAAACTTGCCATGGAAGAGATATGATGATGGAGATGATTATGATGACCATGATGATGGTGAGACATGAGCTTCTTTTTTATGCTTGAATTCCAAAAATTCTTGACCTCGTTATCTGTTCTTCCAGGTAGATGTTTAGCAATTTGAGCCCATCTGTCAAAAATAATATGATCAGAAACGTAATTCAATATCTTCGTGAAATATATATAGTTTTCTAATTCACATAGAAATGTATGTAATGACAATTAACTGACAACCTGTTACCAAGAATGCTATGAAGCTCAATGATAAGAGCAGCTTCTTGAGGAGAGAAGCTTCCACGTTTAAGATCAGGTCTTAGATAATTTATCCATCTTAACCTACAACTCTTTCCACATCTCTGCAACCCTAATTATCACACACGCAAAACCCCAAATAGATCAAAACCTATAGACAGAGACTTATAATCAGTAGAGGATTCAAGAAACAAAACCCATATATATATATCCTCTATTATATAAATATACCTGCATGTTTTGGAACAGAGCTCCAGCATCCATGGCCATATGTATTGATGTAGTTGATGAGCTTTTCGTCTTCTTCCGGTGACCAAAGCCCTCTCTTCACCTTTTGCTTGTTGCAGCACGAGTGATGACCCATCGATCTATGAGAGATGATCTCTCTCTCTAGTTCTCTCTCTCTCTCTAAGAATGTACGATGTTGAAGGGTTATAAACTTATAATATTGTAGAGAATTGGAGAGATTAATACACACACTTAAAATGAGAAAGAAATGACGGCTGCTGAAAACTTCCCATTAGTTTATTACAAAGTTAATAGATACCACCTAATGCTAATGATGTGGACCCGATTTTTTTCTTTATTGAATTCTGAAACAACATATATAATTAAATTAAGCATAATTTGGAGCGTTTGTATTAGTATTAATTTATTTTAGGTTGGTTTTTAGCACACTGAAGACGAGTGTCCCAGTGTATTTTTTTAGGGTTTTGTGTTATAAAAGGTTAAAAGGCTAAAAGCTGAAGTTTCTTCTCAGTGAGAGCCTGTGTGGCTTAATACAGAATCATGGCCATTGTCTTCTTTTAGACAGACACGTGTTGCTCATGCAGTCACTGCGGGTCCAACAACTCAGTTATGAATTTAGTTTTTTTTTCCTGTCTTCTTAATTAACTCTAAGATTAATGTTACTGTTTTTTTATAATCAAAAGTTTTAGACCAAAATCTAAACTAATTTTCAAAGTTACTTTATAGAGCGTCGGTTAAATTGATCTGTAGTAAGAAGATTCGAATCATGTACCCTAAATTAATATTACCGGTGAGATATGTTAGTTATTTTTATCAATAAGTCGAAAGATATTTATATAAACGGGTGGGTTGCCTCCGCATAAAATAATGATTATATATTTTTCGCAAAAAAAAATAAAATAATGATTATATAGGATTGCCAACAAAGGAAGCAAAGTTTAATTAATTTTGACATAAAGGGCTCCAATACAGTTATCCACAGAGATCTTTTTTTTTTTGATAAAGACACACAGATCTTAATTTGACTTAAAGTTCATGTCACTATACATTAAACAATTTTACCAACGTGAATATGTTTCAAATCAAACAAAAAACGTGAATATTCTTCAGTCTCTATACGTTTTACCAACGTGAATATCTTAATTTGAATATGTTTCTTTATATATTTTTTTTATTTACGTTAAGTAAATATTCGTCAGTCTCTATACGACTATAAGAAGAAAACCTATTAAATAAATAAATATAGAACCGATATGATAACGATAAACAGTTTTCGGTCTACCAGAAAGAAAAAAAAAAGCAAGTTCAGTTTGTGTTTGTTACAAAATAAATTACAAAATCCACATATTTTTTTTATATCAACTACATGTATAATTTTTTTTTTTTTTATAACTCAGGTATAAATCTCATGCTTATGGAGGAACCCAGACTAATTCTATGTGGGAGGTACAGACCACAGATAAATCCTCTCTCCGGATATACAAATAGGTTCGAAAACAGGGGCTCATATCCATGTGGGTGTCCAGAAACAATGTGTTGTAGTTTCACGCAGCAGATAAATTGAACCTGAAACGTATTGGCATTCCAGACTCGTCTCCTTACCACTTGACCATAAGTTTCTGACGACTGCATGTATAATTGAACTTAAATAATAACACAATAACAATTTTAACACACACTACAGTTTATATGTCGTGGTCAAATCTACACACATTCCCTAAACACTTGATATTTGAATCGATGGTCTACGCATGTGATATCATATCATTAATATAAATTAGAGTACAGTACAACTTTATTTAACGGTTAATATTTGTTCTTTTCTCTTACGGCATTAATATTTATTGTGCGTGTAAATATGCTCTTTTAAAACTGTTCTTTTTCCATTATGCCAGTTATCGATTCTTATAATATTAATTATTAAAGTTCAATTTTTTTCGGTATTAATTATTAACGTTCATATTCTGTAATATGATGTACAATTTTGTACGTCATATTCGTGCAAACAAATATCGTCCACGGGAAAGCATTGATATATTAACTACAAATACTCTTAAAATCTTTTAAATTGCATAGAATTCTACATTTCTGTTATAGAGGTCGCTTCTTGGGTTATATAAAAATTTTCATTAACAAAAATTTATAAAAGTAGTCTAAGATATATATCAAAATTAGGAAAATAGTCTAATTACTAAAAAAGATTAAATCTAAACCTTAAATTTCTCTAAGAACTTAAACCCCAAAACTAAAAATTAAACCTTAAATCCTAAATCCTAACCTCAAATACTTAACCCTACAAAACTCTACCCACAAAATAGTTTTTTTTTAAATGAAACAACCAGTCTATCTTATTAATTTTCATTTTCATAACTTTCCCCGTTAACTCTAACCAAAACTTAAGGGCCATTCTTCATCTTTTTACCATATATGTATATAGTTATTATTTTTATTAATTTATTTGTTTTAGATATCTTTTCGTGAGAAAGTATTATGCATAAGATAGAAAAATAGAGCATTTTACCGAAATTAGAAATGATGACGTACGTGACTTATATATAATTTACCTTTACTTTAAAATATAATAATATATATGTAAGTGTTTGGTGATTAAGATTAACGTTATAACTCGTGTCTAGTAGTAATAAAAAAAACGTGTTTCTGATTGTTCAATTACTCAGTTAACATTTAACTTTTGTACCAATTAAATTGGAGTGATTAAGATTTGACGTTTTCACTTGTGTATTTTTGACTTTTGTTATCAGCTTTTTTTTTTCCACCAAAAATCAGCTTTACGCTTTATAAGTTTACTAGATTAGAACCTGCATGCAGGTTTTTAATAATATTTTTATTTATATATAATTAAAAAAATAAATAAGTACCTATTGCAATATATTTATATATTGCAATATATTTATATATTGCAATATATTTATATAATTGATTAAAATTTTAATAATATACGATATATAATTAAAAAATAAGTAAATATCCGTTGCTGGTAACCGGTTGAACTTAATCTATTTGTAAAAAACACATACTAATACGACGATAAACACGATTTTGATCTAATTAATTTAGAGTTAAATAACTTTGATCGATTTTTTAATCATCAAACTTATATTTTTATTTAATATCAATAAATAAAGAGAATAAAAAAATAGAATCACACAATTGAATTTTGAAAACTCTAGATCTTATTTATAACTATATATAGAACATATTTGGATAATACTTTCTAGAACAAATTTTCTTTTTTTCCATCACTTTACTTTTTTTTTTTTTACAGATTTGGTCATTTTAAATTTTACATAAATAACATATTAGATAGATAATTTTTCTCTTATTTTATTTTTGATTTTTTTCCATTATTTTGCTATTATTTTTACTTTATTTTATTATATTTTATTTATTTATTAATACTATACTATTTTACTTATTTCGATCTGGTTATTTAAAAATTTGTATATGTGTCACGCTTACGTCGTACGTATTCAGCTTTATATAATAAGATATGTAGCATCGTTTGAGACAGATAGATTCACATTCAAGAGAGTAATGAGAGCTGGTGAAGAAGTTACAAAACAGTTAAACAGAGACAATTTTGATCATAATTTTCTCTTTCAAACACTTACATAGTTACAGTAAATTAAATTATTTTCATCTTCTAATCAAATCATTCAGAAAAGCGATTTGGTTAAAAGAGGAAATACGCGTGAACAAGCGGGATCGCATTATTAGTTTGGCGTAGTTAATATCAAATGCTCCATATATTATATAGTGTACTCAAACTTTAGTCCATTGTTTATTTTGAAGAGTATATGATCATACACTAATTTCATTAATCTTGTCTAATTTACTAGCACATACTTTCTTCGTCTTTAATTTATTATCAATGAAAATTAAATATAGAACCTTATGGATAAATTTACATAAATAATATATGTATGTATATTTTATATTAGAACATACTTCTTATGCTTAATTATATCATTAACCTAACAATACCAAATTGACATTAATATTGTTCAGGACATAGAAATAAAAAACAATTTCTTAAATAAAATTTTTTATTTATTTATTTATTTGGTTAAAAAAAATTTTATATTTATTATTAAGAATGAATTTAATGCTTGTGACCGAAGCAATAGGCCCAAACATAAGATTCTTTTGATTTTGCCTTCGATGCCACATGCAACTAATAAAGAGCTTTCACACATTTCTATTTTTGATGTGCCATCAAAGGACACTAACTTTCTACACATTTTGGATTTTTGCTTCGAGAAAAACAAGTACTTTTTATCCCAACAAAATAAATCAAATTATTTCAGAGCATATCCTCTCCATACATTATAACTAACTGTTTTTTGGTTAATATTATTATTATTATTACTAATTGTTACATACAAAAAAAAAAAATATTTTTCCCAGTTGAAAATTTCAAAATATGTTTTTCTTTTGATTTGTGTGGATGTCTCTAGAATTTTTTTTTTCTCGAGAATATTTAATCTTTCCTTCACTCCGTTGTGTTAAACAATATATCCTTACATACTTACATAGATTCGAAAACGTCTAACTTTGATATTATCGCATTATGAAATTTTTTTTTTTAAACTTTGATATTGACTGATCATACTCAATACACTCATAAAGGGAAATTCCACAAAGCTGATAATTTCTAAAATCTGATATTTTAAAAAAAAAAAACTAAAAAATAAATTATTTGCTTCTTAATAATACACATTTAGTGGAAAGGTTATAAATATAAAATCAAAAAATGTTGATCCTTGCAAATTGTGATATTTTTATTTATATTCTATTATCAACCCAACTATATTGGTTTCAAAAGGAATCTTATGCGATCATTTTTACAGCAGAAGATGCCAAATAATATAAAGCTAAAAATGCTATATGTAAACATATATCGGCGCTTTTTTCCCACTTATCCGTGCTTTTATATTTTAAAAGTAGTGTCTAATAATAGCAACGATTCAAGTCAAACTGTTTATGATAATATGTTTTCCTTCTTTTCCTTGCATATTATGAATCAGAAACTAATATTATTATCATAAAGAAAGATGATATATATATTTCAAGACTCGTATAGCTGTGCCTGTGTGTGACAACAAGAAAAAGCGAAGAAAGAAAACGCAAGCAAAAACAGAGAGAAGGCCCCACTTTGCCTCCTTCTCTTCGTGGCAAAATTTACACGAAACAGAAGGCAAATTGATTCACTCGTTTTAGTGTCATCAAAGGTCTAAATAGATAAATTCTTACCACGAACTGTATATGGATTCGAGTTTATTTTATCTATCAATAAACTCAATTAAATGATATGGGTAGTTATAATTCAATTTCTTCGGTATAAAACACCTAGTTGTCAAAAAAAAAACCCGAGACCCCAGTTGTTTTTGTCTTTGTTGTGAACTAGAGAAGCACATTTGAAGATAACGAATCACTAAATTGCCATAAGCTCAATTCTTTTGAACTGAAATTTGGTTATATGCTGCTTAAAGAAGTCAAAGCTCAACGGACTCGAGATTCTGTCGGAAACTTCCCTTATTTTCTTAATTTGACATATATCTTCTTGGTGGTTCTGAAACTGACCTCTTAACCAATTTCTTTGATCCTATCTTCTTTGCTCTATTGATGGACTCTTAACATTATAAAGTATATAGACACGTATATTTTCAGGTTTACTTGAATGTTCTAGATGATTCAAAAACACGGTTGCATTAAAGTAAGATGATTAATGTTTGTGCAATATATATACCTCTAAAAATAGTCGATAGTTTTGTGATGTTAGTCGGGTTTTCGTAGCTTTTTTTGTAGGACGTTTTGTATCAGACTACACACACGAAAGTAAGATGAACATGAATGGGATGTTCAGTTAGATGATGTTTGGTCACTAAACTAATCATCTACGAGCTAGTTAATGTATAATTATGTATCAATGAATCCGTTTAGTAAGATTAATGGGTAGGTCCATTTATCATATGTATAAGCAAACATATATTGATATATACATTATGGGGAGATACATTGTATAAGAACATGAAAGTTCGTTGGACATAATATCAAAGCTTCCACACGGACAAGAAGGAAGCTCTCGTCACATTTCTACCATAATTTGGTTCAACGTTCACTTTCATAGTTCCTATGGGGATAGATATAGCAACTACATGATTCTCTCTAGATAATAAAATGATCCTTATGAGCTGCATGATCCATTATTTTTAAGAGTTTTTATAGACAAACTTTTCTTTTTTTAATTAGAATTTATAGACAAACTTAAATTCAAAGTAATTTGTGCAAACATGATTTAGTGGGAATTGGTTCCTAATAAATATATGAAAAAGATAAAATAAAGAAAACAAATTGCAGTTAATGTAATTTAGTCAGCAAATCATATAAGTTTTTTGGAATATTGAACTGGTCGTTAAATAAAAGTAGGATTTTGCGAATAAACGGAAACAATATGAATTAAGAAGCTAAAAGAACAAAAAAAAAAAAAAAACAAATTGGAACAATAGACCATTAACAATGGAAATATGTTGAGTAAACAAATTCTTAAAATCCGTCAAAATTCATATCATAAATTAAAGAATTAACTTCCTCGTTATACTGATAATATCATGAGTTTACTCGGATGATCATGTGTATGATCGATCGGATTCTATACTATACTCGATAAAGGATATTAATTGTTGAACCATACGCTTAAACCATGATTTATTTAGTCTGACATTTTCTTATATAGCTTTATTTTATTAAAAAAAACCAAGAACAATTAAAAGGGCATTAAGCAAAAAAGGAAAGAAAAAAACAAAAGTAAAAAATAATCCATTAAATTCCTGGCGACGACTAATCAAATCACAATGACATTAACACAGCTATTCCCAGGTGCTATCCAGTACACTTGACAGTTCATAGCCAATCAGATTTTTTTTCTTTCCTTTTTGCATATACAATAACACAACTAATAATACTCGGTAAATAAAAGTATGAATCCGAGTCAAACGGGAGTAAACTTTTTGTCAAAGTCAAATGTGACTACTTTTACACAGTTTTTAAATTTTCATTTTACTTCTTGGATGATATTCAAATCTGGTAGATGCTTTTTTCTAAAAGAAAAGTTAACGTTCGGAAACAAATTTGTAAAAAATAGGAAAAAAAGGTAGGAGGAATATTTTACTTTACTTGATGTAAAGAAATTGCTAAAACTGTGGAATAAAAATTTGACTGATACGATTCCTTTTTAGAGTAACGTTCAGACTCCGTGTGAGCTTGGCGTTAACTAAAACAAGGAAGTAAAAGATCAGTCAATTTTAGAAAAATTCCACGGACCATTTTCTAAAAATAGATATATGATCTGTCTATTTCCATTCATTTATTCCAGCTGACACCATCAACCCTTCTTCTGCCTACGCTCGGTGCATGAAAATAACTCTCTCATTGAACACGTATATTATAATAGTTTTTTTTTTTTTTAATATTGAGTTTATACACATNATTTTGAGTTTTTACCCAA
Source organism: Kernera saxatilis (assembly GCA_900406395.1). Lineage (NCBI taxonomy): Eukaryota > Viridiplantae > Streptophyta > Magnoliopsida > Brassicales > Brassicaceae > Kernera > Kernera saxatilis. Next base: position 2,724 of record OVAY01002659.1, on the reverse strand, counting down.
AGTTAAAAAACGCAGGGTTTTAAAAAAAAAAAAAAAAAAAAAGTTGAATAACGCAGTAACACTACTCTTAACAAAACTGGATTTGACTAGCGTGTAAAAAAGAGAGTAATTTAACTGATGTGAACAATGGACGGTCCAGATTCAAAGTTGACTTTCTTCCAAATTAAAGTGTCCTGACTGGATACGGAAGGAATCGGTATCATATATATAATTTCTCAGTGTAGATGATATTCATATCGTATATATGTAATGTGAAGTATTTGTGGATATTTATCCCCAAAAAGAAAAGTATTTGTGGACTTTTTCATAAATGAGACCCTTCTACTAGTTTATTTCTTTTATTGCTCTTAAAGGAAACGAGGCCATGAGGCTGAGGAATGGCTCTGCAGTCTATGCAAAACAAAAAAAGAAAAAAGATAGAAAGATAATGATTTGATTTTTCTTTCGCTAATTAAAAAGTTACAATTACAGAATGGCATTATTCTGATGAATGGACCATCTCGTACATAGATTCTTCTCTAGCAGTCTCTCTCTCTCTCTTTCGTTTTCTTATCTGTTCTCTTCTGATTTCTGATTCGAATATTTACTTTCATGTACTGAGTCATGTCAGAAAAGATATTCAATTAATGAGTTGTAAAATCCCAAATATTCAAAATTTTGAGGAAAAAAGAGAAACTTGCTCATAGGTTAATCGGTTTGCTTTTTTAATCAAAGAAAAGGCAAAAACTTGATAGATTGGTAAGAAAATAACTTCACTTGTCCAATAAGCAACAACCTTCCTATGGTGTAGCCATTAGGCTTCTTCTTTCTTTTTTTTTTGAATTGAGCTTCTTCTTTCTTCTTCTTTCTCTTCTTCAAACCTCTATATACATCATTGTAACCATCATCATCAATTCATCATCATCATCATGCGATTGAGAGAAATAAGAAAGTGTTATATGGTTATAATGGTGATGATACAAATAGTGAACTGGGTTTGTGCAACAAGCAGGCCTATTGCTTCCAATCACGTTTCGGTTCATCCAGGTTCAATTTTTTATTTCTTCTGAGCCTGGTAATCAGACCTTTAGTATGTGTGTATGTGTATAATGATAGGCAGACATGTGGATATGTAAGTGCGAAGAAAAGACTTCTCTGTTTAGTTTCTGTTTGCAAAACAAGATTAGGTTGAATTTTTTGCTTGTTTTACTTCTATTGAGCAAGTTATAGTAGTGACTATTTTAGACTCTAAACCGTGGTCCCAAATAGTTGTATGATTAACGGTAAAAAAAAACAAATTATGGTTTTAATATAAATATTATAGATTAGTCAGTAAAAAATAAGTAGATGATAAATGTGTCTGTTCTTGGGTTCTCTCCTTAGAGCAAATGAAGTATCATAGAAACTGGAGTATGTTCTTATTATTAATGCATTTTTTTGTCATTTACTTTGTTGTGACAATAACAATTACTATTGGGCCTGCAGAGATAATAAGCTCGGAGGATGCATATCACAGCTCTAGTAGGCCCACTTTGAAGTCCAATGAGAATGAAGAAGTAGAAGAGATGGAGAAAGGAAGAAGAATAGGATCAAAGCCACCAAGTTGTGAGAAGAAATGCTATGGATGTGAGCCATGTGAAGCAATCCAAGTCCCTACCATTTCTTCAGTTCCTCACCTCTCTCCTCATTATGCTAATTACCAGCCTGAGGGTTGGAGATGCCATTGTGCCCCTTAATTAAGCAACCATTCTCTTAATTTGTTAGTCCTTAATTAGAAACATCATATATTCACATTCACATGTCTCTCTTTTAGATGATTTTCATCAGTAATGTAGACTTTGTAGTAACCATTTCTAGTTTTTTTTTTTTGTTAAAATTAAAACGTCAAAATTATTTAAATGGGAAACACCAATCAAATTATGACATACCATTTTATCTTATTGTATATAAAGTATAAACTGAACTGAAACTTGATAAACCTGATTCAACTTTTTCTTCTTTCTGATTATAATTAGTACGATCCAGAATGTTCGGACAATGAGTTTTCGAAAAATCACGTTTGAGGGTGATAATCGAAATTTGATCCACACGCTGAGAGGTCTTCATATTAATGTTGAAATACAAGCTTAGTCATCACGATTCAATGCGGTCTCTTTCGTATGGGTTAATCGTATTCGTACATGTAACTTAATTTGTTAGAGATCGACTAGGTAGAATGGGATCTACAACAACAAAGTTTTATTTAGAATCTATGTATTTGCCTATTTGGTTTACTGATTGTATTCAACATGACTATGTTCTTTCAAGTTCTTAATAAAATTTAGTATTTGAGCAACATAACAAAATGAAGTGATTGATGGTAAAATCGGTTTAGTGGTTTAACCAAACCGGGTTTACTCTCCGGGCTCGTGTCGTCTGCACGTGTGGTATATCGGACGGTACTTCTGTACGGGCTACAAAGTGTCTATATATGCAGAAGATCAAGACTAGGGGTGGGCGTTTTATCCGAACCCGAAAATCCGAACCGAATCCGATCCGAAAAAATGATACCGAATCCGAATCCGAACCAACAAAATATCCGAATGGANATACCGAATCCGAATCCGAACCAACAAAATATCCGAATGGATCTTAACTCATATATTCGAAAAACCGAACCCGAACCCGAACCCGAACCCGAACCCGAACCCGAACCCGAACCGAAACCCGAATGGGTACCCAAAATATCTGAAATATAATTATATT
>OVAY01002658.1:0-16033 GCA_900406395.1 Kernera saxatilis | reverse complement strand
GAGAATTGATGCTAGATGAAGAAGAGGAAGATGAACGGGATCTGGTTTTAGAAAGAGTAGAAATTGCAAAAAGAGAATCTAAAGATGAAGAGCTTGAAGGATTTGAAAGAGACATGTTCAGAAAGTGTTTCCCAGATCATTCAAAACAATCATTCATAAACAAAGATTCATTCAACAAATGCTTCCTCGAGTTGCAGTAACCATTAAGCTATTAACAAGAAAAAAAAGAAGTAACCATTAAGCGTAATTTGTTTAAGATTTAGGACAAATTATTATTATTACTATCTCCCCTAAACTTTCATATTAAAAATGCAGTCGTTTCCGGCTTACAGAGCAGCGGCGATCACTAAATCGGAAGACGCGAAAGCGAAAGGCATGGAAGAAGTGGAAGAAGGGTTATTGCAACTCGAGGAAGCATTTGTTGCTATAAGCAAAGGGAAACTGTTTTTTGGCGGTGAAGCGATCGGGTTTATGGACATTTGTCTCGGAAGCTTTTTGGTTCTATTGAAAGCTAGAGAGAAGCTTAAAGGAGAAAAGCTTTTAGACGAATCAAAAACTCCTTCTCTTTGTAAATGGGCCGACGAGTTCTTTTCCGATGATACGTTGAAGAATGTCATATCGGAGATAGATAAAGTCGCTGAATTTCTAGGAGAGCTTGAGGTTAAAGCTCAATCCGCGGCTACGAGATCTTCATGAGATCGTTACAGAAATGTATTTGCAATGCAAGTGTGTAATGTAAGTGTGAGAATAAAGTTGAAGTTTGAAGTGTTGTTAACTGTGTGCTAGGATTTATATAATGACGAAGTGTAAGTGTGTGGACTATTTCTATTATATGTTTATCGATAATATTTTCAATAAAAAATGGCAGATTAGTTGTCTCAAGGCCAAAATCGACAATTAAACTAGTTATCTTAAGCAATGTTAATTTCTCTGTTTTAATATTAGTCCACTTTATTGTCTCCATGACCACATCCCTTCTTCACTGCACCTCAAGGCCAAAATGACAATTAAAGATATGTTTACTTTATATTTTTAATAACTTTCTCTTTATATGTGTAGTTTTCTTGTACAAATTAAACAATTAAAAGTTAAAAAGACTAGCGGAAGCCATAAAGATATGTGTAGTTTTCTTGTAGCCAAAGGTATCTGAGCAATTTTTTTTTTGTTTTGATTAAAGACTTGACCAAACATCTCACGATTAAATATATTTTTCGCTAGTAGTTCTAAATTTAGGGGACCAGACTTCTCAATAGTTTAGAAAGCTTTGACACCCAAGAGTATTTGGTTTATTTTTGCAATTACTCTACAATTTTGTATCTTATCAAATTATTTTATTCAAAATTAATTGAGAAATTACTTAGAATAACCCAATTTTATCATTTTATTACTAGACTAAACTTACTTCCACATACTTACTAAAATGACTATAAATTTTAGTAAAAAGACATGTAATACAGATTTTATATTAGTATTCACAATATTGCCATTCTGAACTAGTTTTAATTAAAAATAAATTATAACATCTAATTTTATCAAAACTGAAAGAAAATTAAATGCAAACCCAAAATAACGAGAAAAAAAAACACTACTTCTCAACTCTCTTATATCTCGACAGTGAAGAAGCTTCCAGAAAAACAACTAAACCCTAATCGCCACAGGCTCCATCTCCGCCACGGCTTCCATCACCATTGTCGTTCGTCTCTGCCACCACTTCTTCTGTCACTGTCGTCGTTCATCTCCGCCACCAATTCCATCACTGTCGTCGCCCCTCTCCGCCACCAGTTCCGTTAGTGTTCATCTCCTCACACGCTTCAATTTTTCTGGGTTCTATTTCTTCGACTGTCTGCCATCTCCGATGCATTCTTCGGTAAGCTTATGTCCTTAATTTCAACCTAATTTTGCCAATGAACTCGCAACTCTCAGTCTAATTTTCACATTTCGCTTTTCTTGTAGCCCTCACTGCCCTCGTTATGTCTCCACCGACTCCTGCCTAATCTCTTGCCTTCAAATCCGACATAAACTTGCTTGGGTACTCTCGATCTCTCTCAATACTTTGTTGTTTGTGGGTTAATCACCAATTTGGCTTTTTTTTAAGTAAAATCTGATGCTTTGTTGCTTGTTTTGTATATCGCGTTTTGAATTCGGCCAAGTAATTCGACAACAAATTCATCATTGTAATGGAAGAAAATTGATCGTGTGAGGCATTTAATCGTAAAACAAGAAGCAAAGATACATCCAAAGTGGGTTAACGACACTGAGGACTTTGAATTGGACAATCTCATTATGGATATCATTAATGATCGTCTGGAAAAAAGGTGCTTGGGATGCACCTGCTGTCAAAGGTCATGTTACGAAGACGAAGAAGCGAAAATCTGATGTCAACGAAATTGATGAAGATAGTGGAGCTGAGAAGAAGAAAGACAAGAAACAAGAGAAACAAGAGAAACAAGTGATTTGACGAAGAAGCGAAAATCTGATGTCAACGAAATTGATGCAGTTCATCCGCACGAAGCTAGCAGCTGAGCTATTTGACGAGATAGGAGAGCGGTCTCCGGTAATGTCTAACCCATTTCCTCGGCTATCTTCCCAAGTGGATCTGACGACGGTGTCACACTAGTGATTTTTTTTTTTGGCATTTCAAACCATGTGATATTTGTTTCTTTTTAGCCATTATTTGGCATTGTTGCATTTGATCGAATTTGGTAACACGAGAGGAATTTTTCCATAGTTATTTGGATTTTCGAAATTGTTTATTTGACATATTCTTTGAACAACGAAGTTTTGTTTAAACATTACACAATCTCAACGAAGTAACTGAAACTCAAGAATCCCGAACTGTTATTCTAAAGAAATAAATCAATAGTACAAGCTAAAGAATATGAAACTCTTATTTAAACAAAAATAAAACAGTAGTTCAAACCAAACATGTCTTACAATAATGTCCACCTTGATTATATCTAGAACATGTGTATTCTTTTATTGGTCGTTTCTTGTCTGCAACTTTCTCCAATGCTGATTTAAATCTTGACTTCTTTGGCCTTCCCGGGGGTTGGCGGACCACGGGAGGTCACAAGTAATTCGTGTAATAATAGTGATGACATAGCGACACACGAGAGATTTTTCGTGCCTCTGCTGCAGCAATTGCGTGTACACACGGTAATTTTTCCAAATCAAATCTTCGGCAAGAGCACTTTTTCTCTGTCAAATTCACTACATGCATAGATGATCCGAGTGTCACTTGTGATTGATGCGCATCTATCGCTTGAACATTAAGTTTTTTAGCAATTGGGATGCGAACCTGTAAAAATTATCAAATATTAGGCATGTTATTGAATGATATGACATACGTATCTATGTAACTATATTTGTGTTCCCTCAAGAAGCTTTTCTATTCCACGAGTTAGAGTGGTTTTCATTAAAGCGGCGTCATTTCTTCGTTCTGAAAACCATCTAGTCATCATTAACCTCACTGCATCTAAGAGGAGTACAATTGGCAAACTCCTAGAATCACATACAAAAAAAGTCTATCATCGTAAGTTTGTCATTATAGAGTGGTAAAAGTCTATTGTATGAAATGTCTATTACCGGTAAAATGTTATTCTTGTAATCAATAAGTCTGTTTGTACAACGCCTACAGAATCTGCCATAATACGAAAAACTTATCACGGGTTGTGAAAGTCTATTATGTCGTCGTTAAAAGTCTGTTACTACGACGATGTCAGTTTAGTAAGTAATTTTTATGGAGGAAATAAGTCTTGTTTTTATAAAAGATTTATCTCTACATTTAGACAAGTCTATCATCAAAAAAAATTAAAAAACAAATCTTGCATCATTGTTACATATAAGTCTATTGAAGGAAAATAAATCTGTTTAAAAAATCTATCTATCGGCAAATAAGTCTAACAATTGATGATGAATCTATTATGTCATAACAATAAATCTATATGATAAGTCTGTTAAACGAAATAAGTCTGATATCCATAATAAATCTGTTGTTTCATTTAGTAGATTAATTCAAATAAGTCTATAAGTTTACACAAAAATCTGTCATTGCAAATAAATCTGTCGTTTCGAAGAATAGATTAATTCAAATAAGTCTATAAATTTAGCCAAATATCTATCATTCTAAATAAATCTAACAACTTTTGATAAATCTGTCATAACTACTGAAAAAAATATCAGATTGACTTATCGATTTTATTGCTGATGTGGCAAAAAATAGTAATGGCAGTATTGTAATATTTATTTTCGGATCAAAGAAAAAAAGGGGTATTATAGACATTAAAAATTTTCACCAAAAAATGAAAACACACAAGTTAGTCTAGCCATAAAACACTAAAGTTGGGTCATTTTAATAATCTTCCCAAATTAATTAACATATAAGAAATTATCATCTCTCTAATTTAATCAACTTTTTGGCTCGAATAGAGATAACGTGTAGATATCTTCTTTGATTTTCTGTCTTATTTTATACTTTTGTAAGCTTTTTTTGCAGAACTGTCTTATCGTAAATGTTTGTGCAAAAGTCAAAACTTACGAGAAATAAGTTGAGATTCGTAACAAAAATCAATCATCTCTCTTCTTAGGAAGGGTTAAGACAGGAGAGTTCCTTGGTGCATTGGAGAGGTGAGTAGCTTTTCTGTATGAAATTTGAGTTTTTCATTACTTTCTGCTTTCTTCTTGGGAAAATTCTTCAAAAATTTCTTATAGGCTCTTTTGATCTGTCTTTGTGATCTTGAGTTTTTGTTTTGTTCAAACGAATCCGATGGGGCCTTGGTAGAGACTTTAGGAGCTGAAAATAATATATCCACTACAAAGGTCCTTTAACGACTCTCTTTGGCTTTTTGTATTTACTTGAGCAGGAGACTTATGGCTGAAACACTTTTGTCGTTTGGAGTCGAGAAGCTTTGGGACCTTCTTGGCCGAGAATCTGAGCGATTTCAGGGAGTCGAAGAGCAATTTAATGAATTAAAAAGGGAACTAGAGATGTTAAGGTGCTTTTTGAAAGATGCGGATGCCAAGAAACATACAAGTGCAATGGTGAGAAACACCGTGGAAGAGATCAAAGAAATTGTTTATGACGCAGAAGATATAATCGAAACCTTAATTCGAAACGAAGAACTCGGAAAAACAAGTGGCATCAAGAAACGTATCACACGACTTGCTTGTGTTTTTGCTGAGCGCAGAAAAGTTGCTTTCGATATAGAATCCCTAAGTAATAGGATTTCTAAGCTGATGCGCGAAATGGAGAGTTTTGGCGTACAACATGTCATTCTCAATGACGGGTATACGCAGTCTCTACATGAAAGACAAAAGGAAATGCAACAAACGTTTTCTTACGGCAGTGAAAGCAATCTCGTAGGGTTGGAAGAAAACGTTATGAAACTGGTTGGCTATTTGGTGGAGGAAGATAGGAGTCAAGTGGTTTCTATAACCGGGATGGGCGGTATTGGTAAAACCACTCTCGCAAGACAAGTTTTTAATCATTGGACAGTAAAACGTCATTTTTCAGGCCTCGCGTGGGTATGTGTTTCACAACAGTTTACAAGGAAATATGTGTGGCAGACGATCTTGCGGAAACTAAGGCCAGAATATAAAGAGTCAGAGATGACAGAAGACGAACTTCAAGAAAAACTCTTCCAAGTGTTGGAAACACAAAAGGCTTTGATTGTCTTTGATGATATATGGAGAGAAGAAGACTGGGGCAGAATAAAACCAATGTTTCCACGGGAAAAAGGTGACATCTTGTGAAACATACCACATGTGTAAAAACAAGAGAAATATCAGAACGAAGCACACATACTGGTCATAAAACATAATGTAATGTTCGTTTTTGTTAGGGAGTTATTAACAAGAGATATATTTTGTATAGGTTGGAAGGTACTACTTACTTCTCGCAACAAGGGTGTCGCATTAAGGGCTGATCCGACATGTTTCACCTTTGAACCAGCTTGCCTAACCCCTAAAGAAAGTTGGACACTTTTTCAACTGATAGCGTTTCCTTTAGAAACCTATACAGGTAAGCTTTGAAGACAGTTTAACTAATTTTTTTTGTTTTCCTACAGAAAACAATAACGTTGATCATAATCGATGACAAATTGACAATGTTTAAGATGATCATAATCCGCTTTTCCTTAATAACCTCCCTCCACCACGTCTAATCCTTTCGGACATTCATGTAATTTCACCATATAATAAAGGTCCAACCGTTGAGTGATTTTTACCATATATATGATCATGTTGTGTAGAATTGGAAGAAATGGAAGATATGGGTAAGGAGATGATCAAACATTGTGGAGGTCTACCGTTGGCTGTTAAGGTGTTAGCTGGGCTGCTAGCTTCCCAACACACATTGCATGAGTGGAAAAGGATATATGAGAATATTGGATCTCACATCATTGGAGGGGCTAGCTTCAATGACAGAAATATCAGTTCGGTTTATCATGTTCTGTATATGAGTTTTGAAGAGCTGCCTATTTATTTGAAGCATTGCTTCCTCTACCTTGCCCATTTTCCAGAAGATTATGCAATAGATGTTGGGAATTTGTCCTATTATTGGGCTGCAGAAGGAATACCAAAGCCGAGGTTTTACGATGGAGCGACCATTCAAGAGGTCGCAGATAAATACGTAAAAGAATTGGTGGAGAGAAACATGGTTATTTCTCAAAGAGACGTTAGAACTTCGAGATTTGAAACATGCCAGTTGCATGACATGATGAGAGAAGTTTGTATTCTTAAAGCAAAAGAAGAGAATTTCGTACAATTTGTAGATGCAAGTACCATCACCTCAACTGCAAACTCTCAATCTGACTGTAAATCCCGCAGACTTGTCGTAAGTTCGTTGGATCACACATATCATATGGAGGGGGGTATAAAGAATCCAAAAGTTAGATCTCTCTTGTTGATCAAGCAGTACCCAATGATAGGTTGGTCGGCATCAGGTTTATGCTTTACAAGGCTACAGTTGATGAGAGTCTTAGATCTCTCTAAAGCTGAGTTTAAGGGAGGAGAGTTACCCTCTAGCATAGGAAAGCTAATCCACTTGAGATACTTGAGTTTATACCATGCCCAGGTATCTCATCTACCTTCTTCAATGCAGAATCTGAAGTTGCTGCTCTATTTGGACCTATGTGTAGCTTTGGGATCCCTGATCTACATTCCCAACGTCTTGAAGAAGTTGCAAGAGTTGAGATATCTTGCATTACCTGCAGGGAAAATGCATGATAAGACTAAGTTGGAATTAGCTAGTCTAATCAACTTGGAGATATTAAAGAATTTCTCAACAAGACATAGCAGTGTGACAGATCTTCACCTTATGACAAGGCTAAAGACTCTCTCAATCTTATTTAACGACGAGGGATACTGTACTATGGAAACTCTATCTTCATCTCTAGGTGAATTGAGACACCTGGAGAATCTTGTTATAGGTGGTCAGAGGGCTAATGGTTTTTCGCAAAGATCTTTATGTGGGCGGAGAATGGTTTTCTTGAGGGGTGGATTTCCTAAATTGGATAACCTAGAGTTATATGGATTAGATGAGTGGGAAGAATGGATTGTAGAAAAAGGCTCCATGCCTCTTCTTCATATTCTGAGTATTCATGGCTGTCCAAAGTTAAAGGAGCTTCCTGTTGGGCTGAGATTTCTCGAGCGCTTAAAAGAACTTACTATTATCACCACTGACAGAAACTTTAAGGAGAAATTGGGCACAGGAGGAAATGATTACTACAAAGTCCAAAACATTCCTCATTTGGAAATTTTGTATTTGACATGAATTCTTCAAATGAGGATTGTCATATCACCAGGTAATATATTCTCTCCAATCAAATTTCTTCGCGTTTGTTCACGAGAGTTCCACCAATATATATTGCGATGTTAGTGCAAAATATTGATACTTAATATGTTATATTTTTCTTTTTCTTTTTAGGCGAAGATCGTCTGAAATGGATCGTGATTGTGAGCGTGTATATCTTTGTAGTAATAATCTTTGCATTGTCTTTATGTGTTTGCTTTGTATTCAAAACCTTTGGCTTCTGCTTGTATACCATGCGGAAGAACAGAAAGACAAGTGGTTAATTTCTGTTTTCTTATCCAAAAGATTATATTGTTTAGGCCCGTAATCTATTGGGAGCAACTGTACGATCAAGTGATAACTTTCTCTTTTTTATTAAGCTTTTGTAGGTCGAATCGAATACAGAGAAGGTAGGTCGCGTGGACAGTAAGCTAGTTATGAAAAGATTTAAGAACGTAAGAGAATAAGAGCTAATGAATTGCTAGTAATCTCTTAGGTCTCAAGTAGATGAATGCGCGTGAGGTCTTCAATGAACTACCTCTTTGGTCGATCTTTTTTTTCTCTGTGGCTGTTTGAGTAGATCTTCTTTCCTCTTTTCATGTATATTGTCGAAATTTGTTTCTATATATTTGAATCTATCTTTTTTTTTTGGTTTAGGGTCGGCGTCGAGCCGAGCTTAGTGAGCTTGGGGCCAAACTAGATGGACTTTTTGTTAATGGGTTGAATTAGGTTAAAGTCAGACTAAATTGGAAAGTGCGCAGTCCATCTCCCATATCAACTATTGTTAAACGTTCTTCTTTACATTGTGGTTATTATTTTGAATGCCATATCATACTTCATAGTAAGTCATTGATAATTTAGCCATCCATGAGACTGAATCATTGAATGAGGCTGATAAGGCTCTCCAACAATTAATGAACCTATATAATTTGATATTTCTTCGATTCTGAGGATATTATTTGTGTTCATGATGTTGACTAGGTATTTTATTCAAAATTAATATATAATAAATTATCATCTCTCTAATTTAATGAACTTTTTGGCTCCAATAGAGAGAACGTGTAGATATCTTCTTTGATTTTCTGTCTTAAAAAAAAAAAGGTTTACAAAAGTATAAAATAAGACAGAAAATCAAAGAAGATATTTTGCAGAACTGTCTTATCGTAAATGTTTATGAATATGTCAAAACTTACTAGAAATAAGTTGAGATTCGTAACAAAAATTCACCATCTCTCTTCTTCGAAAGGGCTAAGACAGGAGAGTTCCTTGGTGCCTTGGAGAGGTGAGTAGCTTTTCTGTATGACATTTGAGTTTTTCATAACACTTTCTGCTTGGGAAAATTCTTCAACAATTTCTTGTAGGGTCTTTTGGTCTGTCTTTGTGATCTTGAGTATTTGTTTTGTTCAAACGAACCTGATGGGCCTTGCCGCCTCTAGACTTTAGGTGCTAAAAATAATATCTGCACTATATACCTTTAACGACTCTTTTTGGCTTTTTATATTACTTGAGCAGGAGAATTATGGCTGAAAGTCGAGAAGCTTTGGAACCTTCTTGGCCGAGAGTCTGAGCGATTTCAGGGAGTTGAAGAGCAATTTAATCAATTAAAAAGGGAACTAGAGATGTTAAGGTGCTTTTTGAAAGATGCAATGGTGAGAAACACTGTGAAAGAGATCAAAGAAATTGTTTACGACGCAGAAGATATAATCGAAACCTTTCTTCTAAAAGAAGAACTCGGAAAAAAAAGTGGCATCAAGAAAAATATCAGGAGACTTGCTTGCGTCATAGCTGATCGCAGGAAAATTGCTTTCCATATGGAGTCCCTAAGTAATACTGTCTCTAAGGTGATCCGCGATATGCAGAGTCTTGGCATACAACAGGTCATTGTCGATGAAAGGCGTACACAGTCTCTACTTGAAAGACAAAGGGAAATGCGACAAACGTTTTCTAACGACAATGAAAGTGTTCTTGTGGGGTTGGAGGAAAACGTTATGAAACTGGTTGGCTATTTGGTGGAGGAGGATCAGAGCAGTAGCCAAGTGGTTTCTATAACGGGGATGGGCGGTATTGGTAAAACCACCCTTGCAAGACAAGTTTTTAATCATGAGACAGTAAAAAGTCATTTCGCAGGACTCGCGTGGGTATGTGTTTCACAACAGTTTACAAGGAAGTATGTGTGGCAGACGATCTTGCAGAAACTTATGCCGGAATATAAAGAGTCAGAGATGATAGAAGACGAACTTCAAGAAAAACTCTTCCGAGTGTTGGAAACACAAAAGGCTTTGATTGTCCTTGATGATATATGGAGAGAAGAAGATTGGGACAGAATAAACCCAATGTTTCCAAGGGAAAAAGATTACATCTTATGATACATTAGATAATTCTCCTTTTAGTATTCACCGTTTGACTTTTAAAGCATTATTCCTGTTTTGTTAAGGAGTTATGTAAAAAGAGACATATTTTGTGTAGGTTGGAAGGTACTACTTACTTCTCGCAACGAGGGTGTTGCATTACGAGCAGATCCAACATGCTTCACCTTTAGACCAGATTATCTAACTTTCGAAGAAAGTTGGACACTTTTTCAAAGGATTGCGTTTCCTAGAGAAAACACAACCGGTAAGCTTCAATAACTTTTGTTTCCATGTTGATTGTTATCGGTGACTTTTTACTTAGGATGATTACACCCTTTTTCCTCAATAATATCTCTCCAACAAGACTAATCCTTACGGGTATTCGTGAAATTTTTCACCATATCTTGATGATGTTGTGTAGACGAAGAAATGGTAGAGATGGGTAAGGAGATGATCAAACATTGTGGAGGTCTACCGTTGGCTGTTAAGGTGTTAGGCTGGTTGTTAGCTGCGCAATACACATTGCGTGAGTGGAAAAGAGTATATGAAAATATTAGTTTGGTTTATCATATTTTGTATATGAGCTTTGAAGAGTTGCCTATTTATTTGAAGCATTGCTTCCTCTACCTGGCCCATTTTCCAGAAGATTCTACAATAGATGTGGGGGAATTGTCCTATTACTGGGCCGCAGAAGGAATACCAAAGCCGAGATATTACAATGAAGCGACCATTCGAGAGGTCGCAGATGAATATATAGCAGAACTGGTGAAGAGAAACATGGTTATTTCTGAAAGAGACGTTATGACTTCAAGATTTGAAACATGTCAGTTGCATGACATGATGAGAGAAGTTTGTCTGCTTAAAGCTGAAGAAGAGAATTTCGTACAAACTGTGGATTCAAGTACCATCACCTCAATTGGAAACTCTTTACCTCCTTCTAAATCCCGCAGGCTTGTCATATATTCGTGTGAACATGCATATAGTATAAAGAATCCAAAACTTAGATCTCTCTTGCTCCGGGGGTCAATGTGGAAGTCATCACGTTTATGCTTTACAAGGCTACATTTGATGAGAGTGTTAGTGTTAAGTTTTATGGGCTTCCAACTCAAAACCAATTGGCAATGAGTGGATTGGCCCATATCCCTTATATATTATTCAAGGTCCTTTCCAACTTCCGATGTGGGACATTCTTCATTATATTATTGTGTTTCCTATTCTATCAGTTAGATCTCTCCAAAGCTAAGTTTAAAGGAGGGAAGTTACCCTTTGACATTGGAAAGCTCATCCACTTGAGATACTTGAGTTTATACCGCTCAGATGTAACTCATCTACCTTCTTCTATCCAGAATCTGAAGTCTCTTCTCTATTTAAACCTATGTGTATCTTGGGGATCTCCAATCTACATGTCCAATTTTTTCAATGAGTTGCGAGAATTGACATACCTTGCTTTACCGATGGTAATACAAGGTAAGACAAAGTTGGAATTAGGTAATCTGATCAACTTGGAGAGACTGGGAAATTTCTCAACAAAGCATAGTAGTGTGGAAGATCTTCGCTGTATGACAAGGCTAAGGGGTCTCTCAATCATCATCAACGGCGAAGAGTGTACTATGGAAACTCTATCTACATACCTAGGTGAATTGAGACACCTGGAAAATCTGATCGTAGTGTAATTTTCCGCACATCTTACATCAAGTTGTGTTTATTTTTTCTCGTGACTTGTGATGTGTACAAGTTTTAACTTCTGAGTACATGTTACACAAGTGTTGTCGTTAAGGATCAAATCCACATGAAAATAGGAATAGCGCACTAAGTTGGAAGGAAAATAATTAAACTAAGACAAATAGGGGTTTTGGTTTTTGTAACTAAGAACCAGGTTAAGATTTATGAATAAACTAAACAAAAGAAAAAGCAAAATTAAAGCAAACAAAAAAAAGCAAATAAAAAACATGTAAATAAGCAAAATGATTAACAACTAAACTAAGCAAATTAGCAAAAGATAAGCAAAGCGAACACCAAAGATTGGAAAACATTGGATTATTGGTGAGGCAATTGACTAAGTTTGAATAACAATTGGATGATGACTCTAAGATCAATCCACTTCCATAGGCATTAATAACTTCATTCATCATTTAACTGAACAAACTTCAGTTATCCACTAATTACAAGTTCACTTATCCACTAATCACCTTAATCATTAATTCCTATCGGTTAGGAATGAAAAACTCTAAAAAATTTAGTTCAAACATTTTCCTAACACATTTTTTTTGAAAAAAGAGAGTTAAAAAAAAAATTATTTAAAAAGTGGTCCTTCAAGTCCTAAGAATCATCCTCTATCTATAAATCAACCTAATCTACCAAATCCATGATCCGACAATGAGACTACTCACACATGGTTAAGAACAAAGCAAAAACGAAAAAATAAATGAAAGCAAAGACATAACTTAAAGAAAAAAGAGAAAAGGATTGATATGTATCTTCACTAAATGGAAGAAAGTATTGAAATTCCCATCCCAAAAGCAAGAATATTGTTTAAGATCCAAAAAAGTCGAAGGAGAAAATCAAACTTCAGTTAAAATGGGCTAAAATGATGTATAAATAATTAAATACTAAAGAAAACAAAAACCGGCGGGTTGCTCCGAGACAAACCAGATCGGACCTATAAACTTAAAAAAAAAAAACTAAGTTCTTATTGGGATGTTTGATTGGGCAAAAGGGGGGATGAAATTGCTTTCTGCTTGTTCAAAGTCAGGCTTTCTTATCGGGGTCTTGGACAATAAGGCCAATGTCCAAAGATCCTCGTCTTTTTCTCCTTTTTCGTAGAGGTTTTCTCGGGCAAAAGACAGTTCCTTGGTTTTCATCAACTTTTTGTCTCTTCTTGTCAACTTTGACAGTTCCTTGGTTTTCCTTTCAATACACTTTCAAGCTAAGTTTTCAAATGGATTTTCCAGCTTCAAAGTAATCTTAATAGACTGAAAATATACAACAAACACCAAGAACTATTATAGGACCTATATGAAACAAAACAAGACTCGAATGTATTGTAAGACTACTAAATGACTAAAAAATGAGAAGAAATAAAGGAAAATAGATGGCACAAAACAAAACGTTAAAAGCCAAAAATATTATTTTCTTAAATTTATTTTGAGTTTTGAATATGTCTACAATTATGTTACTATATAGTTAGGTAATCTAGTTAACTTGGAGAGACCGGGGAATTTCTCAACAAAACATAGCAGTGTAATGGATCTTCACTGTATAACAAGGCTAAAGGGTTTCTCAATCATATTCAATGACGAGGATGTGTACTCTGAAAAATCTATCTTCATCTCTAGATCAATTGAGACACTTTAAAAGTCTTACTCTTAGATAATATTTTAAAGTTTTCTTAGTGAGAATCTTTTTTTAACTGTCATTTGCACACATTCTATAATATACCTTGTGTCACAATTTTTTTTTAATAATTTTGAATTTCTATATATATGTAAAAAAAAAAAGAAAAGAAACGTAAGACTTCATTTTGTTAGAAGCAGACAAAATAGAAAGAAGAAAAGAGCCGTGGAGAAACACACAACTGGCCTTACCACTAATATCTTTTTCTTCTTTCTCATCTTTAAAGATTAATTAGAGACCAAATACAAAAATATTTCAAACCAAAAAAAAAAAAGAAAAAAAAAATGGGAGAGAGAGAGAGAGTGAAGCTGTTGGGAACATGGTACAGTCCGGTCGTGATAAGAGCAAAGATCGCTCTTCGTCTCAAATCGGTTGATTATGATTATGTGGAAGAAGATTTGTTCGGATCCAAGAGTGAACTTCTTCTCAAATCGAACCCGGTTCACAAGAAAGTCCCGGTTCTCATCCACAACACTAAACCGGTTTCAGAGTCCCTCAACATCGTTGAGTACATCGATGAGACATGGAACTCATCTGGACCGTCCATTCTTCCTTCACATCCTTATGATCGTGCTCAAGCTCGCTTCTGGTCTGCTTTTGTTGATAACAAGGTCTGATTTTTTTTTTCTTTTTTTTTGTTGGCTCAACAAATTTAATTTCTTCTGATATTTTTCATTTTTTAATTTTTTTTTTTTGAACATTAATATTTTTAATTTGTGATCAGTGTTTTGAGCGATCAAGTTTTGATGTTCTTAGGGGGATAATAGTTATGTTTCATTTGTGTTTAGTGTTACATGGCTAGATTGTTGAAATTAAATGGACCAGGAAATTCAGATTAAATGAAAAATAAAACCATGCAATGTGAAATATTAACAATTCAGATTTTTGTGCTAGTGCCATCGTTGAATTATTAGCCAAGTTCATATTTGCATAGTGCATATTGTTGACAAACAAAAAAAATCGGCTTGATTGTTTTTCTTGTTACAGATTGTTGACTATAAAATAGATTTTCTTATAGAGATAAAAACTGAATTAATGATTTATCACCGATCTTTAAATTGGTCCTAAATATCTTCAATGAGTTAAAACTTGATCATTATAAACTTAGGAAATAATCAACCTTTATTGAAAGTTTGAAACCATTAAGCTTAATGTGTTTAAGATTTAGGAAAAAAGTTGAAAACTCTATCACACTATTTCCGGTGAATTTCCCTTTTTAAAATGCAGTGGTTTCCGGCTTTGAGAGCGGCGGCGATCACGAAATCAGAAGACGCGAAAGCGAAAGGCATGGAAGAAGTGGAAGAAGGGTTATTGCAACTCGAGGAAGCATTTGTTGCTCTAAGCAAAGGGAAACCCTTTTTTGGTGGTGAAGCGATCGGGTTCATGGACATTTGCCTAGGAAGCTTTTTGGTTCTCTTGAAAGCTAGAGAGAAGCTTAAAGGAGAAAAGCTTTTAGACGAATCAAAAACTCCTTCTCTTTGTAAATGGGCCGACGACTTCTTGTCCGATGATACGGTGAAGCATGTGGTGCCGGAGATCGATAAAATCGCCGAGTTTCTAGGAGAGCTTGAGGCTAAAGCTCAATCCGCGGCTTCGAGATCTTGAGTTCGTTAAAGAAATGTACTACAATGCAAGTATATAATGTAACTATGTAAGTGTGAGAATAAGTTGAAGTTTGAAGTGTTAAGTGTATGCTTGGATTTATATGAAGATGGAGTGTATGGACTATTTCTATTTTATGTTTATCGATGATGCTTTCGTATGTTAGATTAATCATCCTAAGGCCAAAATCGACATTTAAACTAGTTATCTTGAGCGATGTTAATTTCTATATTTTAATATTAGTCCACTATTTTGTCCCCCATCCTCTCTTTAGTGCAATAAGTCATATATAAATAAATTGAATTTTACAAACAATATCAAATAAACAATCAATTCTTTTTTGGTCATTGATCTAGATCGCAAGAAAAATATTTTCTAACGAAAAGCATAATAACTACTCTTTCTTTTTTTTTTTTTTCCATCTGAATATTATATTGATAACCAAAGAGAATACAAAGATGAAATTCGGTTATGATACACAGAAGTCAAACCAAAACCCTAGAGAAATGGAGCTATAAAAGGATAAAATCTAAGGAAATAACACAAAATAGATTAAGTCACAGCAACCTAAGAACTAAAACAAAAAACAGAACTCGAAGCACTCCCACCAACTTCCAAAAGAACCTGGAGACAGCGAAGAAGAGCCAATAAGACCGGAGAAACAACCCGAAGACAAACTAGCTACACCAACACCTGGATCGAAAGCAGGAACGAAACGAGAACAGAGACTTGAAACAACTCTAGACTGCCACTAGAAAGAACCGATGAAGTCGAGTAGAGATAAACTCAAGGAAAACCTTGATATCCAAGAGGGGATAAGCCAAAGAGGACCAACAACTCTTACACGCGAACCCTCGCAAACCTGCATCAGCCACCTATAGACCAAAAACCGGCCACCTCC
>OVAY01002657.1:0-16045 GCA_900406395.1 Kernera saxatilis | reverse complement strand
CTATTATATTGTCATGTTTTGGATTTCATATCAGATTATAAAATCAGTTGCTATCTCATAACATAATAATTTCAAAACAAGGTTTTCTCCTCGCTCATTCGAGAAAGGTGCCGAGTAATGAAACTCATCGTTTAGTGTTATAAATTATGTAAAGTACTTGTATAAACAAAGCCGTCTTAGCTCAGTGGTAGAGCGCGTGACTTTTAATCCCGTGGCCGTGGGTTCGATCCCCACAGACGGCGATCCATATAATTTTTAGCTTTTAAGCAAAACAAGTAAAGTATTTTTTTCCCTTTGCACGGTCACTAGCAGATATTTGTAACAACATAATTTGAATACATTACACTGGATGTTATCACATTTCGCTTCTTATAATATTATCATTAAAATCAAGAATTTTACCATTAGGGTCCTTCTCTTTCACAGGATTCAAGTCAAAGATGGCTCATGAAAACAAAACATGTATACACTTGATTTTACTTCTTCTTCGCCGAAGAACCATAAACAAAACAAAACAAAAAGTTGGAAACTTTACAGTAAAATCAAGATTTGATTGATGTCTGGTCATCTTCCACCTGATAATTCAATGGCGTCTTGGTTATGCATAGAATCTTCACCCCAATCAAATCTCCTCTGCAACCGCTCGAACTCGTGGCGCCTCGTGACTTCCACGTTTTGCCACTCTTCCCATCTCTCCGCAAGCCCTTCTCCTTCTAACATCCTTACAACTTCCGACATCACTGGTCGGTCTTCCGGCGAACCTTGCGTACAAAGGAGAGCCACTTGTATCATCATCTCAACTTCTTCTTTTATATAGTCCCCATCCAAATTCTTATCTACAATTGCTCCCAATCTCTTCTCTCTTTCCAATTTCTTCACCTGTCCAACAAAAACAAAAAAAAACCAAAAGATTATGGTAAACAAAGCTTGAGAGAAGCTATATGATGGGATTATTTGTTTATACATACGTGGTCAAGCAACAAGACATCGTCTTCTTCCTCCAAACGCGAAAAGTCTATAGCGCGTTGTCCTGTGACGAGCTCAAGAAGCATGATTCCATACCCGAAAACATCGGTTCTCTCTGATGATTTCCCTGTTGATAGATACTCTGGTGCAATGTGACCCATTGTTCCTCTAACTTGAGTTGTCACATTGGTCCTTCTAACATCTACTAGCTTGGCTAAACCGAAATCACCAACCACTGCTTCAAAATCTTCATCTAGTAGCACATTCGCTGCTTTCACATCGCGATGTATGATCTTGGGATTGCAGTGTTCGTGAAGATACTCAAAACCACGCGCAGCTCCTAAGGCAATCCGTTTCCTTGTCTCCCAATCAAGAACCGGGTCACCCGCTTTAATCTCTCTGAGACGATGTGCAAGACTTAGATTCTGCATGAAGGGATAAACCAAAAGGCGTTCTGTTTGAGTGGTGCAGAAACCGATGAGACGCAGTAGATTCCTATGAACAGCCACACTTATCATCTCGACTTCCCTCTGGAAAGCAGCATCTCCACCAGGACTTTCGAAATCCGTCAATCTCTTCACAGCGATTCTGGTGTTATCCGGAAGCAATCCTTTGTAAACTTTCCCAAAGCCTCCTTGACCGAGTACGTTCTTTTCGCTGAAGTTATCTGTAGCCAATTGGAGCTCTCTCCATGCAAATCTTTTCAACTGCCCAAATGCAATTCTCCTGTCCACTTCACCTACAAAAATAGATTAAAGTTTGGAGATTTTAGCCTCTTTATTCCACAAAATGTCCATATAAGGTTTCTTTGGTTATGTAACAGACCTGCAACATCCACGAACACGTCACGTTTATATCCTTTACGCCTATCCTTGCAGAAGAAAAACAACAAGATTCCAAAGAGGATCACTGTAACTCCGGCAACAACTCCAGCAATAATGCCAGTCTTTGGCTTGCTTGAATCACCTACCGCAACAGATTAAACCGTATCAGTAGAACTAAGATTCTTTCAGACTTTTGAATCGGTTGAAAACGAAGAAAATACGGTTAAAGCAATCGCAAAAGTAATGTAGGTACCACCTGAATGAGCGACCTCAGATACACAAGGGTGAGGTTGACCACCGCCACAACTCAAGTTGTTTGCCGTGAAACTATAGTCGATAAAACCATATCAGATTACTGCTAAAAGAAATGAAAAAAAAACAAGATTAACCTAACGTAGTCGAACGTACTTGTACTTTGGGATCTCAAATAGACTTTGAGGAATCTGGCCATTGAGATTATTGGAATCAAGCAGACTGTAAAACGTAGTTTCAAACAATGGAATTAAGACAAGAATGCTTTCAAAAAAGATGGGAAGCATATACACGGAGAAGAGAAGAAACTTACAGATTTATCAGGTTTGGAAGACCCGTGAGTGAGTCCGGGATAGTCCCATTAAGTTTGTTCCTACTCAAGGTCCTGCTTGGCCGATAAACGGTGAATAAGAGACATGATCCTTTTCTATGTCTTAAATGCTTCAAAACAAGCGCAAGATTTAACCGCATTGGGAGGCAAAACTACTTACAAGAACTGAAGTTTCTTGAGATTACCAAGAGTGGATGGTATACGACCACTTAGCTGATTGTCCTCCAAATCCAAGCTGGTCAAGCTAGTCAGATTTCCAAATTCATCTGGTATTCCACCCGTAATTCCATTTCCCTTCAACGTACTATATATAGAAAGAATAACAACGAAATGCTCATAACAAAATCTGTTCTGCAGAAAAACCGAGATACAAAGTCCATCTTCTTTTACTTCCTTCTGGATCTTCCATCCACAAAATGGTAGAGAGCTTTAGACAAAAGAGAGGTTACTCTAGGGTACTTACAGAGTCTTGAGAGTTTCTAGGATTCCTATTCTTGATGACAAGGTTCCCGAGAAGTTCATGTCCGACAAGGTACTGCCATAAAAAAAATGCCATAAATATAAAAACTTCTACCACATTATAGCACCTAAACAAAACAAAATTCGCTTGGAGACCGACACTAGTTCGGTGTTATTGTTCAACTTACAGAGAAGTGACAAAGTTTTTGTCATCACAAATAACTTGAGACCAAGTGCAAGGATTAACTTGATTCTGGTTCCAGTCACTTAGCTGATTGGGCAATGCACGTAACGAGATCCTCAACGCAAATAGCGCATCCCCTGAAATGGAAAAACCAAAGCAATTACTCCCAAGATCTGAATTCTTATATAATACATAAACAGCTTAGAAATTTACTAAAAAGAAAACTAAGAAATTAGAGAAAATAAGTAAGAAATGGCGTCACCTTGAGCATCTGGTGACACAAATGACCATAAACAGGCAAAAACCAACACAGTAAAAGCCATAGCCATCTTCTGCAAGCTGAACATCTCATCTCATAAATTGGGATTGTTCCATCTACAAGAAACAAACAAAAGTTCTTACTTTTAATGGATCTGACACATAACAGCTGAAATTAAGAATCAGAGACTTTCTAAATTAAACCGAAATAGCTGAAATTAAGAGCTTCGTTGCGAAATTCCACTATTGAAACGAAGAGACTAAGCATAGAAAAAGAGTCAAACGGATGCTAGAACACGAACCTGCTCAGTTTCCCCGAACGATTAATTACCAATTTTCTCAAAGCCCATGAACAAGGAGATTTAGGCAACGGCAAAAGGAAAGAACATGGAGTGAGAACCTCGTACCGGAGAAGAAAATCCAAAAAAACAAAAAAACAGAAAAGGAAAAGAAGAATTCGCTGCTCGAAAGATTCACTTGGGGGAATAGAACCAAGAGAACAAAACAGAAAAAGCTGAAAGAGAAAGTTAAAAAGCTTTGTCTTTTCGATTGTTTCTGTAGATAGACTTGTTTGGCAAATCGCAATTATCACTCTCGCTAATGGCGATGTCTGAAGAAAAGTCCGATGTTGGTCCACGAACTGCTTTTTCTGCGTGCAACTTGTAATTAAAAAAAAAAAGATTTAATCAACTTTGATGATGATGTTTAGAGTGTCATTATGTAAACTATGTGCTATTAATTACGACACTTTTAATTCATGCCCGATACTCGGATTTATCTATTTTAGCCCCTTTTTTCATTTATGCTTGGTTAAAAAGATGTTTAGTGACGTACATAACTTGTATATATTCATGTATTCTTTGAAATGTTCTAAAAGTTTATGTACTAGTGCCGACCGAACCGAAGAAACTCGAAGTATCAAGTATGAAACAAATACAAGTTTCTTTGGTTCTATAAGACTATAAATTTACTTTTATGATTCTACCATGTTAATAAACTCGACATATTGTCATATAGCATAAGAAATTATTAAAAACGTAACGCATGTGAACTTTATCCAACTAAATAATATAAATAACCTTCATAACCCCACCTAGTTTCAATCAAGCAAGAACCAACAAACAAACAAAAATCGTCGATCGAAAGCAATGGAGAAAAAACATCACTTGGTGTTAGTTCACAACGCTTATCATGGAGCTTGGATCTGGTACAAGCTCAAGCCCCTCCTTGTATCTGCTGGCCATCGCGTCACTGCCGTCGAACTAGCCGCCTCCGGAATCGACCCACGACCAATCCAGGCCGTTGGATCCTTCGACGAATACTCCCAACCGTTGATCGAAACCCTCGAAGCTCTCCCAGAGAACGAACAGGTGATTCTCGTTGGATCCAGCTTCGGAGGCATCAACATCGCTCTCGCCGCCGACACATTTCCGGCGAGAATTAAGCTTCTTGTGTTCGTCAACGCTTTCTTGCCCGACACAGCCCACGTGCCATCTCACGTGCTAGATAAGGTTTACAATAAATTACTATTTTTGTAATATCGACCAACAACAATCGTTTTTTAAGCATTTGTTTTTGTTGATGAGAAATTATATGGAGATGCCTGGAGACTTTGAAGACTGTGAATTTTCGTCTCATGAAACAAGAAATGGAACAATGAGTTTGTTGAAGATGGGACCTAAATTCATGAAGAATCGTCTTTACCAAGAATGTCCTATCCAGGTACAAATATTCCGACTAACCACAAAGTCGACATTCAAATTGTATTTGTATTTGGGAATGCGATTGAATGATTTGTGTTTATTGAAACCACTATAGAGCATATCAAAAGTAGACACTAGAAAGGTTAAAATTTCTTGGTTATTATTAATTTTTGCGTGTTATAATAGGATTACGAGCTGGCAAAAATGTTGCATAGACAAGGGTCATTTTTCAACGAGGATTTATCGAAGAAAGCAAAGTTTAGTGAGGAAGGGTATGGTTCGGTGCAACGAGTTTACATAATGGGTAGTGAAGACAAAGCCATTCCGTGCGATTTCATTCGTTGGATGATTGATAATTTCAACGTCTCAAAAGTCTACGAGATCGACGGTGGAGATCACATGCTGATGCTCTCCAAACCCCAACAACTCTTTGACTGCCTCTCTGCTATCGCCGCCGATTTTAAGTAATAACGAAACTCCGTTTAAGTTTTAACCCACTTTTATAGGCTTTATTAATAAAACGAAACTTATGACTTTTTACTTCAATCTATTCCTTTTGATCTTTTTTTTTTTTTGAAGCAAATTTGTAAACATGAAGCAGCATCGAGATATTGGCAAAAAAAAAAAGTTCACCGTCAAAATAAATGGATAATTTTTTGGTTTCGTATTTAGCAGTAAAAAACAAAACTAATGCACGTAGTTATGTTAATTGGTTACTTTATTATTTTGAAGCTATAAAACAACGAGAAAATTAAAGTGATGTTAATAATTGTACGAAGCCTTACTCAGATATGGGTCTACAGAAGATTCACGAGAAGAGACTCAAACAGTGACGTGTAGGACATCGAGGCAGGTGAGACAAAATTGATTAATCAATTTTTGACAGTGTGTTGTTCCATTCAAATCAAATCTTCTAATTCATTCTTTTTCAAAATTAAATTAGTAATTGGTCGAATTTTTAAAACATAACGTAAAGTAAATATTGGTTAATTATCGTTTTTTATCCCAGAAGGATTTGTCAGCAAAAATAATAAAAAAGCTGATGAAATAAATTGTGAACATGCAAACGTTACGTTAAGGAATCAAGAAGACAGATTTTATATTATTATAGTTCAATTTAATGAAATTGGGAAATTAAAGCAAAAAAGTGTTGAAAGAAATGAATGACGCAAGTAAATAGTTACAGCTATATCTCTCTGCAAATGCAATTATCTGTGCGATACCAATGCCAATGTCAGCGACTTTGTTTTTCAAAATAATCATAGAACTTTTGATTATTTACAAATTGAGCCGTACATTTACAAAGAATCCAAAGAACACCTCTACTCTCAAAAATCCAAAATCAAATTTTAAGTTAAAAAAGGGGAGAGATAAGGAAAGATCGAACCAGAGAAGAAAGGATGATGATTTAAGGGTTATAAAAGTGGCCATTGCAGTGGCATTTCCAGCCCATGGGTTTGTAATTAGAGTACTGATCGAGGACGGTGGCTAGAGAGGAAGGAGGTCGGACGAATCCGCCGGAAAACGGGTCAACTCGGGTGAATCGGGAGCGACTCGGGAGAGTGGGGACTTGAGTGGGCATGCAGGGATGGCAGCCATTGCATCTGTTGTGGCAGCTCGGTGGTGTAGACCCTAATCTTGCTTTATCTTCAACCAAAGCCACCTGAATCAAAACCAAATAACTTTCAAATCAATCAACATGAAAACATTGGGGAAAATGATTTGATTTGGGGGAATTGAGTGAATTAGTGAAAGATTGGGTTGATTACTTGAGGAGAATCCGGAGGCTGGACAGGCTGAAGAAAGGATGAGACTTGTGGAGAGAGGGAAACAAGGAGAAGGAGAAGAAGGGTGGAATTGTAAATAGTACACATTTTGATTTGAAATTTAGGAGAATTATCTATCACCATACATGAGAGACTTCATGTGGGTCTATAGAAATTTCAAGACTTTGAAAACAAAAACAGAGAGATGAAGTAGAAGAAGCTTTTAAATCAGAGGTGGAAATGAGTGTGATGGAGAAATTAAGGTGAGAGAAATAAGGGGGGAGAAGGGGGTAAAATGGTAATTTGAGAGGAGGGTGAAAGGAACAAGACAGAGTGGGGGAGACAGAATAGGAGGATACATATCAGAGAAGGAGACTCGGACAATAGCCTTCTTTCAATGTGTCACTTCAATCTTTCTCTCTTCTCTCTTTTCATTTCGTTTATTCTATTTTTATTTTTGGTTATGATCTCATTTGCTTTGCTTTGTTCATTAGTTTTGACCAAATTTTTGCATCTCATATTGGAACAAAACATGCACTGTTAA
The DNA here is from genome assembly GCA_900406395.1 of Kernera saxatilis. Classification (NCBI taxonomy): domain Eukaryota; kingdom Viridiplantae; phylum Streptophyta; class Magnoliopsida; order Brassicales; family Brassicaceae; genus Kernera; species Kernera saxatilis. Next base: position 8,758 of record OVAY01002657.1, on the reverse strand, counting down.
GTGTTAATCTATTTTGAAGTTATTGATTGATTGACGATGACTTCACATTTCGGTTTTGGCTATATCAGCATTCAATATTCAGTACTAACGGGTTCAATGAGTTTAATTATAAAATCATTGTGGTAAAAATTGGGTCACTATCGTTAACCAAGCTGTGTTTGTTAGTTGTAAAAGTCTCTCATTTTTTATTTTCACGCAATCTTTTTTTGTTGCTGTTTTGCTTTCTGTTTTGTTTGGCTTCTTGAATCAAAAATTAAATGGCAAAATAGCTTAATGTTCTGTCATCACTAATTGAGCTTGTAAAAGACGCTTTCGATTATTAACAAAGATATATATATATATTGTGAATTTCTCAATTTTTCTGTTCATGTATATGTATTTTATCAAGTTGTTGTTTGGTTTTTTTTCTTATTTGATTTTGTTTACAGGTTGGAGTCATTTGGTTTCTTCTTTTGGGTTTCTCATTCCGAAAATTTTTATGTTGTCCGTCGGTTTTATCTATTTTTGGTTAATTTTATTATTACTCTAAATGACCCCAAAAAAAAAAGTATATGTATTTTATCAAGAATTGTTAATGTGTCCTTACAAAACTTTGTTTCTTTCAAATAGAACACTGCATTCGAATTTGAATACAATGTAAAACTGATAGAATCTCTTCTAATTGCTTAAACGAACCATATTTAAATATAAGTATTATATTGGATATGCTGAATTTGCATTCGTTTGTGTAGTATCTCCACGCTAATGTGGACGACCATAATAGTTATAGCTTTTTGTTCATTGTCCATTTAATAGACCAGCATGCCTTGAATCTCGAATCAATATGCTTAATACCAACTCTCTTTTTTTTGGGTCAATAATACCAAGTCCTTTGGACTTAATTGTTTCATGGTTCCGAACTCATTACTAATAATCTAAATGTTGAGTGGACCTTTCAACGGTTAAAAAAGAGTCGAATAACATTTCACCGGTAAGTATCTATTTCACTGACACATCAAATTGGGCTTTCTTTTATCATCAGAAAATAGTAAGCGAATAGGGAACTCGGGGTTCCTTTTATCATCAGAAAATAGTAAGCAAATAGGGAAATTACTGAGTAGTAATAGTAGTAAAAACCACACTTTGACTGAGTTTTGATTTTTTCAAACAAAAGGGGAAAGAGGTAAAATATTCAAGAGCAATAAATGAAGAAGAAGAAGAAGAAGAAGAAGAAGGATGCCACATTTTATAATTTTGACTGCTTTCATTTATTAATACTTTCAACAATCTTACGTTATTTAATGTGAGCATCTGTGCCCTTAATATTATAATCTATGCGTGTCTCTTTCTGCTGTTTTCCAACAATTTTCGCACTATCGTTTTCTCCTTCTTTACTAGATATACTCTCCATTTATTATTTGTATATTTAGTACTTTACGTTTCATTTTTAGAAAATTAGTTCTTCTAAAATCAATGATTTTTTCACCATGTTTTTTTAAAATATTTTTTTAACAAGGTACCACTAAAAAGTAACCACCCAAATGATTACTTTGTTACAAATAAGCAAAGTTTTGATCGACAACATAATTAAAAGGAAAAGAATACGGAATGGTCCATGGACCATTGATGATCCTTAACCACTGTTCGGTTACAATTTATTGTGGCATCGACTTTTGTATGGCTTCTCGAAAATAAAGTGTAGAACTTTGGTGCATCGAATAATACTATGATTTGAAGTAAACATATATATTAAAAAACAGGTGAGAAATAAAAGAAACAACATAAAGCTTTTTCTCAGGAAGAACAGGGAATATACACAATTAAACCCGTGAAACTTGGAACATCCTTTTTATATAAAATAATCATTTGAAAATAAAATTGAAAAAGTTGGAAAATAACCAAACGAAAGAAAAGGCTGTGAAACTTACGTTCCGTCGAATCGCGTGACGCGCTCTGTGACTATCTTTTTCCACGGTACCTGATTTGTCGCATTTCTCTCCTTTGAAAAAAAAATATTTAAAAAGAAACAAAATAAAACGAAGTCAGAAAAAAAGATCCATCCACCTAGAGAGGAGACTTTCACAGTACGACAACGAGAGATCGCGAAAAAAAAAAAACTAGGAAATTATTATTGCATGATCCAATTATAAGAGTCAAGGGCTTTTGTCTCCTTTGATACGTAGGTCCCACTCTTCTACCTATTTTTCCTTTTAAACGGCTCAGATGTAATCAGGAATAATCCTACGGTCGAAGAATGTTTGGTCACAAGCTTATGCCTACTCTTCCCATTCATGTCTTTACATTGAAAGATAACACCGGTTTAATCCGGTATACAACCTTAACTAAATCCCGGGTTTAATAACTGCCACCTTTTTCTTTTACCGTTGGGCAGCTCGGTATGCTTCTTCGTCGGAAATAACCGTCGGTATGTTCCATGTTCCCAGCGAAGGCCCAGAAATTTTCCCACCTAAACTTTTTCATTGAAGTCAACAAAAATACGGCAAGCAACAAAAAAAAAAAGGAAATTTGGACGATCTTGTAGTTTTGGTACCTTCTTTTGTAGCTTCTTCACATCTTCTTCGGTAATTTGAAGACAAATGTGGATCCAGGGACTTCATAATCTCCTCATACTTCTCTTCAGCTTCCAATATCCGCTTCGCCTAAAAGCAACAATCAGCTCTAAGATATTTTCAGAGAAACGTTGATTGATTGTCATATTAACGTTTCTTTACCAGCTCAATGGGGGCGTTCGATGAGCCGAATATTCCCACAAACATACGTAAAACATTGAAATTGTTCTCCAGCACATCGTCCTACAAGAAAACATATCGAGCCAATGAGTAAAGATCTGTGATGACAAGGGAGTTCTTTGAGGGTACCTAACCTCGTAATCGAACCTGCAAACGTAAAATTAAAAACTACTCAGATTCTGAAAGATTCAAACTTTGTGTTTGTGGATTGTGTTAGATGAAAATGTTTTAAAAGAAGCGTACAGATCATCCGCTACTTCAACCAGGAACTCTGAAATTGACAAGAAGTCCATATGCAACTCATTTACCTTTTCCACAGTTCCAAAGAAAGAAGAGAAGACATATCAAATACGACTCCAATCTATATGCATCAGATACTACAAGTGGAATTCTTGGATTGATTATGACTTCACATCAAGAACTGACAAGGCACATGAATGTACTACCTCTTCTCCTCTCAACTGGTATAGTAGAAGATTCAACACCCGGTAATCAAAAGACTTCAAATGAATTGCTCTCATCACATCTTCGAGACCGATCTATAAAGACATAGATGAAACAGTGGGCAGAAAAACAAACAGCGAATTGTTTTACGACAATGACCTGAACCAATTACCTTATTTTTGTTCGAAAGAGCATGACAAAGCTTTCTTTCTAACGCCCAATACTCTTCGCCCGATTTGAACTCTTGTTGTATTCTAACCCATGAAAATAGTTAATATCTATTAGTGAGCTATTGTTTGTCCCTTTGCTGATAAAACTGCGGAAGCTATCTCAAGGAAATACCTTTTTGTCAAAAGGCCCTCACGTTCAAGCAGATCTCCAAGCGGCTTCAATGGATCAGTTTCGAACAAAACTCGTGATTCAGCATTCCATCTATAACTTGAATACTGCATCTCAAACCATTAGCTTGTACACTGATTTGGTGATTCCCATACTCCTAAATATTACACATGCCATCTTACAATGACTTGGGATCCACAAGCTGATTCACTGACTATCTTCTCATTAAGAGCATCCATCTACAGAAACAAAAGACTTACATTTCTTAGATTCGGGTTACATTGTCATTGTTGCAGTGCACGTTTACTGAACACGGAAAACCTTATAGACATGCAGCAAAAAAAAAAAACAGCAGACACGCACAATTATTACCTGATATATGTAACTCTCTGTGAATGAAAGCACAGGTAAATATCTGAACATTGACTTCGGGTCGTGAATTTCCATCTGATGGAACATGAAATAAGACCTGGACTGCAACAGGATAAGGAAAATTACTAAGACAACAAATTCAGGAATCATGAGAGGGCACAGTTGCATAACTCAGAAGAGAAGTTTAGTCTTCCTTTATCTTCCTAGTTCAGAAAATAGCAAAAAGACTTACGAAATCCTCAAGTGTAGAGTTTGCTCTTTTCATAGCATCTAGCCCGACCATTGCCACGGCTTCTTGATGTTTCGGTGACGAGTAAGGATCAACATTGTCCATGACACTCCTTTTCACACAACTCTTTTGGGACTCTGCTGCATGGAAATTGAACTATTAACCACATTTACATATTCAGAATTTTAGGCAGCAGATCAAAGTTGCAGAGAATCTACAGACATCATACTTTGAAAGTCACTCAGCCACATACATTTTCGAACCAGGCAACTAAAGTGAGTGAAATAGAACCTGAAGTTGGATTGACTTGTTTAGCTTCGTCGTCTCGCTGAATTGACCTCGATATCTCCTCGAGGAAAGGTCCAGATATCTAAGCAATGAAACAAAACACCATGAAAGAGGGATATCGTAGAAAATAGTAAGAAAAATCTAGCTTACTTACTTTCGGTATGAAATCAGAGACCAGGCCGAGTTTCGAATCAATATCGAGTTCGCCGCATGGTTGTACCTTGAAAAAAGAATGAAATCAGATTTTCCGGGAAATCTCGCGAGTGTGATAGTGAGAATTCGAAACCCTTACCAGGAAAAGGACGAGATCGGAAAGGAATCGAGATGAAGCTGGATCGGAATTTGAAGAAGAAACTAAACCGTGAGAAGTGATGGCTGATACAACACTCTGAAACTTCTCCAATCGCCTTAGCTCTTCCATCAGTATCACAATCTTTGAAATCGTTATTTGTTGTAACATTCAACTTTCAATTTCATTTAAGAAAAAGAAAAAAAAAAACTCTTGACCAAAAATATGACGTGTACATTTTCTTTGCCATGTCAGCATGACTCCTACACTTTTTTCCGATTCCTCGTTGGAGTAGGACACAGATGATTGGTTTGGTGTATAAATAAAAGCATATGGTCTCTCCTCTCTTCTCTTCTCTTATCTTCATCAATATGGAGTTACTACCACATGATGTGATAGAGCATATTCTGGAGAGACTTGATGTGAAAACCATCCTCAAATTCCAGTCTGTATCGAAGCAATGGAAATATACTATCCAATCCCCTTTTTTCCAGAAAAGACAGCTGATCCACCATCGTAGGCAATCAAGAGATGATCCAGATGTCCTTTTAGTGTCTTTATATGATCCTTTTGCTGTTAATCCAGTCCGTGAAGCTCTGAGAACGTTGCCGGTGGGGTCATCATCAGTTTCTGCTAAGATCCCTACTCCTTGGGAGAAGAAGCTTTATTGTGTTTGCAATACGAGCTGTGATGGTCTGATATGCCTCTACGATTTCTATGATATGCCGAGTGTTGTGGTCAATCCCACCACTAGATGGCATCGAACTTTCCCTCTCTGTAACTATCAGCTAGTGGCTGCCGCGAGCCGTGAGAGAGTCGGCGACGACTACGTCTACGGCGACACGCTCAGTGAAGCCCCATACCCTTGGATTTGGTAAAGACAAAATTAATGGCACATACAAGACAGTTTGGTTATATAACTCCTCTGAGTTAGGCCTAAACAACACCGCTACTACTTGTGAGCTTTTTGATTTCGCCACCAATTCTTGGAGGTATGTTGTCCCTGCGTCCCCTTATCTGATTCTTCAAAAACAAGCTCCTGTGTATTTAGATGGGTCACTTCATTGGTTCACTGCCTCCTCGCACGAGGGCGAAACCATGGTTTTGTCTTTCCATCTACACACCGAAACTTTCCAAGTCATTTCTAAAGCTCCATTTCTCTACGCCTCTGATCAAAAGATCGTCATGTGCAACCTGGATGATCGTTTGTGCGTATCCGAGGAAAATTGGCCCAACCAAGTCATATGGTCGTTCGATTCGGAGCTCAAGACATGGAAGAAAATATATTCGATAGATCTCAATATCACTTCTTCTTTGTTTCCCACACACACATCGCCACTCCAGCCACTAGCGATTTTGGGCAAAGACAAGTTATTGTTTTACGAACGTGAAACTGGGGAGGCATTGGTAAAACATGATCCCAAAACCAAGTCTTATTTAATAGCTTACACATTTAAACTCTCTGCTTCATATGCTGTTAATTATTTCCCGAGTTTAATCTCTATTTTGTAAACTTGATTATCTGCCAAAACATTCTAGTTTCAAAGTTTCTAATTATTTGCTCAATTGGTTCTACTTAATCTTTATATTTAGATTGCTTGCTAGATGCTTGTTTACGTAACATTCATCTTCTTATATGGTGTTGTTTCTCATTGACCCTTTTGAATATTTTCTGATGGAGAAACATTCAATCCTCTTGGGTAGTTTCCGAGGTTCCTACTATTGAATTGATCTATCTTTGTTGCCGTTGGATTTTGACTATCACAAAGGATTTGATTTTCGGGTGGGTAAAGGATTCCTGGGTTTACATCATTAGCGAGCTTTGGATTTAAGGAACCAATAACAAAGATATAAACTGAAAAGTAAAAATATCTTCAAAAAGAAGTTGCAAAGTCATAATTCATAAATAAAGCTCCAAATGGAGGGGCGACCTCTGTTCTCTAGGCATCATCTCTCTCATAGTTATCCTTCGATCTGGTTCTTATCCCTCTACGGTTTCTATTGGTAAGGCATGTACCGCATTGGCCTTCTGAACCTCGGAGCCTTCCTGTACGAGGCATTGACGTCTGAGACGAGGAAGAAAAGGCCATGTATGATAATTGATGGTAAAGATGCGGAGTTTAAACTTACCCGTATCCATAAGGGGAATACAAATAAGGAGGCACAAAGGGTCTGCGAAAGCGGTAACCCATTGAAGGGCTGAAACGCCCAGGATGATACTGTTTCATTCCAGGAACGTTGGTTCGCTTAGGCAAGACCTGAAACGGAAAACAAAGAAAAGAAGAAGAGAAGATTGAGATCACTCAAGTGTCCATTTCCTGGTCAGGTTTGGTCTTAGTAAGAAAATATACCTTCAGTTGACGACCATGTAACTCTGATTCATTCAGTTGTAGAGCTTCTTGCACGGCTTCGACTTCAACAAACTCCACATAAGCAAATCCCTTTGGTTGTCCAAACTTGTCCATCAGGATGGTTACCCGGTTGACTGTTCCGCATGTTTGGAAATGCAGTTGCACTTCTTCAGGTGTACATGCATAATCGACCTGTAGGGTGGAAAATGTGGTTTTAGTATAACACGCAAGCATTCAGATTGCAGCTAAAACCATGACTCACTGAACACATGACAGATAAATAAGTTAACCACTGCTCTAAGGAAAGCCGAAGTGACAAACTTGTGTGCTCTAAAAGAGTCTTCTATGTCAAACATTAGACCCTAAGATGTGTACGGAACATAAATGTTATAGAGATTCTTGAATTTAAGAGCGTCAGGCAAAATACATGATAACAGGCCAGCATCAAACTGCAGCCTCTCACGAAACAACCAAACCTGTATGAGCTCCAAGTCTGCAGAGCTTTGGGTCTTGACTAGAAAGCGTCCAGCATCTTGATTCAGCTCTTCAAAGGCTATTTCCTCACGGATTACAAAACCTTGCTTTCTACTCCCACCCAACTCACTCAGAGTCTTTTTTTTTCCACTCAATAAGTCCCATTTTTAAATTTCTCAACCTCATGCAATCTTTTTCTCTACATTTTTCTGCTTTAACTTTTTTTTTTTTCAATCATCTTTCTTTCTTTTTTTTTTTTACTTTCACAACATTTTTTAGATTTTATCATCACATTCCACAACAAGACTTTTTCCAACACTACAACAAGGAAATTATTAAGATAGCCACAAAACCCTAGTTGACAACCCAGAGCTACTAAGAACTTCAGCAATGAGAACAACCCTGCGATTATATAGGACATAGAGTCAAACTATGATACTAGAGCTGCAAACCATTCATTAGAGAAGCAACACACCGAAAACTTCAGGTATAAATATCCAATAAACTAACCAGACCTGAATAATAATCATACTTAACAACAGTAAATTCTTGATACTAATTTTAACCGTAATCTCAAGAGATAAAAGACAAATCGAGAGCTAGGGATTCTAGATTGCAAGCAGTTCTTCTCTCAAAGTAGCTAGTTATGTTAACAAAATATTCAGCCTAGGTTAATCCAAACTACGATCTGTACGAGATAAAAGCTATGGCATTAAACAGAACGCTTAGGGAGCACAGAAACCATGAAGTAGAAAACAAGCTTTCTTACATTGCCAACATATACTGATCGAGCATCCACCTCCTCCTTTCCTGCTTGATTTGTAGCCAGACTAGCAGGATCTGGAAAAATTAATAGGAAAATTTTGCAAATAAGAAGTAAAACATATAAAACAAAGGTTTTCAGGGAATTATTCTCTTAATGTATTATTTCTATTTTATGTATTTTAGTTGTTTTCCTATTTTAATAAAATTAAGGTTTTCAGGGTTTTTAGGCTTTCTTATAAATAGCCGTTTAGGCTTATTGTTTTATGCAGATTTGAATTGATTAATAAAGAGCTTTTGCTTTTGAGAGAAGAGTATTCTCTATTCCTTGTGTTGATTCGATTAAGTTCATCAAACAAGAAGCCTTGTGTAGATTTGATTAAATTCATCTCACGAGAAGCGGTTCCTAAGTGTGGATTCTTGGTATCAACTGATGGAGCGGAAGCAATGATAAACACAGCTCAACCAAGGGATTCAAGAA
>OVAY01002656.1:0-16055 GCA_900406395.1 Kernera saxatilis | reverse complement strand
TGAACGTTGGTTTGGTTGTTTCTTATTGAATAATACAGTTTTACCTTAACACACAAGTTCGAAGTAGTCAAAGAAGAAATAAAGACTTACCCTGCATTCCTAAACGCTCAAGGTTACTATAATGCTGCTGTGAATTTCCGGTGAACTGAGAGAAAGATGAACCAGTATTCTCTACATTATCAGGGGGAAAGTTAGTTTGGTTTTCGACAATGTCAGAGTAGTTCGTCTTCTGAGTATTTGTCCAATCAGATGCTACGACACCAAAGAAGTTTCCTTGGTCCTGCAACATAGGACGACCTTGCCGACTAGTGTTATTACCTGCAAACACAAAAAGAAGTGAAGTTTCTTTAGAGATAATAGGAGCAGATCAGATTTTTCTGGCCATATTTAGTAGATGGGTTGTGATGAAAGAACCTCCGAACATGCCACATGAAGGATTTTGCATGTCGTTAGTACTGCTCCTGACACAAGCAGGGGTTGGGATCATCTTCATGGATGGCGTGTTTTCCAAAGAATCAAGACCAAAGTTACCTGCAAACACATAGGAAGAGGTTAATATGATTTCTGACCATATCTTATAGATACGTTGTGATGAAAGAACCTCCGAACATGCCACCGTAAGGATTTTGCAGGTCTCCACCAAAATTAGTAGAAAAAAAGACATTTGCTTACTCTGAAGATTATTCTGAGACGAATTGTAATTAGGGTTTTCTGAGAACGAGTAATGTGGACTTGTCAAGGCTTGACCTCTGTTCATCGGAGAAACACAGGACGAAGATTTCTCATATGGTTCCTGGCCCATACTCGTCTGACTCTTGGATGTAAAAACAGAAGACTCTTGACGGATCTCTTGCGATTCCTACTGCGTCGCTCTTGGTTCCGTTGGTTTCAAGAAATGATAGAGAGAGAAAGAGAGAGGACCGTTTGAAGAGAGAGAGGGGGTGAAGACGAGAGTGTTTTCTTTTTTTTTATTATAATGACTTTCCCGCGCGTGCGTGTCACGCACCTAGATTATGTTGAGTATTATTTAATTCTTTCCTCCTTAGTTCCAGAATTTCAGATTATGGTCCACAAAATCCTAAATTGCTAAATCGATTCTTCAATTTGTAGACCCAATTTTGTAAGATTAAACCAAAACCGAAACTGAAACTGAAATGATGCCGAATAAATCAACATTTACAAGTATTTTTGTATTTAGTTTTATTTACATATATTAAAAAATAGACGTAACCACATGATACATGTAATATTAATTAAAATATTTTTTTTAGAACCAACTTAAATTGCATCAAACCGAACCAAATTGAAATCGAAGTACGTGCAAACTGTATTATTTGGTTCTACTTTCTGTAATACCAAACTAAAATCAAACCGTAAACAGAATAAGCCATTACTGTATAATACTCAATTTGGTTTTGTTTGGTTCGGTTTGATGCAATTTAAGTTGGTTCTATTTGGTTCCATTAATACATGTACGTACAAACTATATTATTTGGTTCTGTTTGATGCAATTTAAATTGGTTTATGTTTTAGTTTAAATTTGGTTTCCGAAAACAAACTAAAAGAATATAAGTAAAAAGAAAATTTTAATTAAGATTACATGTATTATAATAAGAAATAAAAACAAACAGACCAATTTAACAAATGATTCAACAGAAAATGTATATTAAAAAAAAAAAATAATGTTGACATAGTAGGCAACGCATTATATGATTCAACGATATTGATGCTCATATACATAATTAGGTTGAGGAAGAACTTAATTATGAGACAAAAAAAAAATGTTATGATAAGCTAAATGCTGCAAAAGATAGCAAGTTTCAAAAAAACAATTACACGTTTTTGAATCTTTCACAAATTCATAGATTCTTTTTACAAATGATCAAAAACTCTTTTTCAAAAAAAAAAAAAAATGATCAAAAACTCTCGCAAGCTTTTATTGCAATTTCCCCCCCAAAAAAAAAAAAAAATTTCCCTAAATCCTTTTTGAAACAAGATACTAAGATAGTCATGTTTAGAGTTGAGCAATTATTCACAAAATGACCGGAGGTTAAGTGTCTGCTTACGCAAGAGTCATTCGAATATATAAATAATATTATATTGTGAAGGGTATAATGTATGCAAGAGTCACATGGAACATTTGGAATAACAAGACTATAATTAACTAACAGAACTAAACAATTTAAAAGTAATCTGTAACTAAATAATCCAATATATAAGAAATATGATGAGTTGAAACTAAAGCTAACACCTTTTTGTGATCTTCTATTCAAGTCGAATAAATTTCAAGAGATTAAATGTGATACAAGTATGTTTAAGTAAGATGGAATATTGAAAGTAAGGCCAAATTCTGCGATCGAACGTGTAATGGTTCTTAAAACAGAGAGAAAGTGAAGAAAAAATTGACTACAAATTTTAATTCTTCTTCTTTGATTTAGGACTTCAATTCAATAACGATGCTGGTAAAAAAGCTGGAACGTCTTCTCCTTTTTCTTTTACAATTTTATTAAGAAATGTATTTTCCTTTTGAAAGATAAGGAAAATTAGTTATTAGAAAAAAAATTAAGATACTTCAAAGATTTAATTAAGATTATTTTAGTCATTAAATTAGGTTAATTAAAAAGTTCTAGTTTCACAAGACTATATAAAAAAAAAATCCCTATTAGCTAATTCCCCCAAATTTTAAATCTCCTATTATTTTAAATATTTTTTTAATCACCTATTTTTATTGATTGAACCAAATTAGTCTCGCTAAGTGATTTGACGGAGATTTAATTCTATTAATCCGTTGTGTCAAACCATTTAACAATGAGACCAATTATTATAAAATGCAACTAAAATATACTATTTTTTTTTAATTTATTAAAAATAGAAACGAGACTAAAAATAATCTAAAATATTGATTAGATCATAAAAATCAATGAGTTAGTAAAATCTCTGTGTGGATATTCCATCTCAATCTCTTACCCAATTCCTTACCCTTGACTAAAATAATCAATCCCAAACATGTAATTATTTAGTTTTGAAAACTTTGTATAATTAGAAACACAAAGTTTGGTATTTGTTATCAAAAATCCAACAACACATACTTTTATCTTACAAATTTCAAATTATATATACTTTATTGTATACATATCAACTTTTATATACATTATTCTATAAATAACAAACCTAAAATTGTTCTTCGGTATCCTTGCCGAGAAATCTTGGATACTTCTTTACCGTATTGTTATCTTGCATAGCGGTCTGTACGGGACCAGAAGATGCAACTGGGATTGTTTCGGCGAAACCCGGAGGTAGAAGTCCTTTTTCAACGTCACGATATACAGTGACTAGTCTCAGCTCTTCCAGCTTTGCTGTGAAGTACCTATCGACGCATCTGAGCCTTGTCTCAAATTCGCTGTCACCATATCTATCCGTTTTAATTTTCTTTGATGTTATTTTGTATGGTAGTTTGCAGAGAGGATGGCTAATTCGCTCTGTTTGTAGTTTGGAAGGTTAAAGTAATGAATCTAAATGTTGACCAAAAAAAAACAAACCTAAAATTGTATGAGTTGGTAAGCACACAAACCATACAAACTATTGTAAACTTTTACATACTTCAAGTATAATAGATTCATTAGGCTATGGTGGTCCACTGGTCCCAAGTATATCTGAACGGTTCGTCCAACTTTCCTGAGGCTATGCGTATTATTAAAAACTTATCTTGTAAATTCGTTTCTTCAATCCTTTTTTTTTCCATATGTTTATCGGATATTGCAAAATAATATGCTATATATCCATAACTCTTTTGGTTAACACTGTTCTTCAAATGAGGTATTATCACTGGCCGGTCCCGGTCATGAACCAAAACTTCATTGTTAATTATAAAAAAAAAAAAATAGTAATAACAATATGCCATGATTTCGATTTAATTCTCTATTAGTCCATTTTAGGTAAGAGGTTAAGCTCAGTTAGAGGAAAACACCTACATTTCATCTCCATAACAATTTCTACGAACCCATATCCTAGTAACAAACCATCATAGCAACACCCAAACAAAACAAAAATAAAAAAAAAACATTTTTTCATGTGTAACAATTAATAAAAGACATTGCATAAAAGACCATACTTAGTATAATACCATGAGCAACTTAAACGAAACTCAAAATGACATTTACATAATACCAACAATCCTACGGCTCTCGGGACCTTTCCCTTTGCATCGGACCTGGTTCTGATCCGAGAGAGATATCGATATAGCACCTAGACAAAAAACCAGTTTAAGTAATCGCAAAGGTTCCTACAAGTTAAACCCAATGATTCATATTGAATTTTTACCGGATAATTAAGTGTTAAACCCGGTTTATCGCGGATGATGATTTCCGCTTGATCTAGGACGACCAAACCTCCTTCTTCTTCTTGGAACATGATTCGAATCATTGCCTGTTTCGTTCTGTAAACGCAACTCTTCATCATCATTGTTGTTATGTTCATCTTGTAGACCCAATAGATTCTCCCCCCAAAGATATCGCCTATCTGAAGAAGAACGCCGATGATTCCTCCACGCCCTTGACCTGTGAGATCTTGATCCACCACCATTGCCACTACCACTAGAGCCTCCGTTATTGTCAAGAGACCCAATCATCTGAAACAATACTAAAGTGGTCCAAAGGTCGCTGCTTCCATTTCCGGTCTCCCTCTCACCACCTGAGAATCTATCTCCGTTTTCTATAACATAGTCTCCTACTACAACTGCACCGGGCATGGCAGAACGTATTGCACTTACTATATCTCCATACTCCCTCTGGTTCTCGAGGCGTCTCCAAGCCCTCTCTCTTGTTGGATCAGTGTCTGAAGGGCGAGTGGTTGGGTGTATCCTTCTAGCGTGGCGGCGCAGATCCTGGTAGTTACCAGTAAAGGAGCAGGATTCTCTGGAGCAGCTTCGGTTCTTCAGGTCAAGATACGTTCTCACTTCTTCTACAACCTTCCATCCTAAAACAGTACCCCGGCAAAGAGGACATTTCAAGTTTGTGTTTTCCTCTGACTGTTCTTCTTCTTCCACTCTCCTCCTCCTCCTCAGCGATTCAGAATCCCCAACAGAGACTCTGTTTCCGGAGACACGGTGAAAACTGCTTTGACTGGCAGCAGTATCACGCTCGTTTTGAGAATCGTTGTTTGATCTTAAGGCCACATTCGCCTCGGGAGTAGGGTCATTCGGGGATTCAGAGTGCAGTTTCTTAAACCTATCGAGGCAATTGGAGTGTCGGTAACTGGTGTCACAGATGTAAGACCTGCAACCTTTGTCATGAGAGCTGCACAGCAGTAGAACAGCATTATGTGGGTGATCCATGCAAACAGGACATGAAACCTCATCCAGTTCTTTGTGAAGAGCATGAACATCTGACTCGGTACTTAATTTTCGCTTTACACCAGCCATCTTGTAAGCACTGTGTAAGCTACTCACGCATAAAGTTAGAAACACTGAAACCGAACGAGCTTAAAAATACTAAGTTTTCGTCAAAAGGGGAAGAATTGCACGGAAAAAATTCATTGCCTTATCTCAATCAATCATGTACAAAAACAAATCATGAACAAATGAAACTAACCAATTATCATTCATTCATTCTCATGATCACATCACCAAAAACAGAAGAAAAAGACATCTAATTACTGACTCATAGTCTTCAAAACTAGCACATACACTTAACACACCAGAAGAATCTTTATAAACATCAAAAGAAGCAACAAATTTCTAACTTCACTAAAAGAGATAATTAGCTGAATATAAACTTACCGAAAGAGAAGCAATCTTAGCAGCCTGTAGAAAATCTACTTTCTTACTATTTGAGCGTTGGACTTTAACTTTAAGACGCAGAAGATCACTTGTTAAATTTCTGACCAAATGCAACCACCAGCGAAATAAACAGTATTGGACAGAAAATCCTTGAGGAAGAAACTGAAGGACACCAAATTCGGCATAAATAACTAAACCACTATTCGTTAAGGCGCAGGGCCAACCCAAGTGTCCTAAAACCTGCACGACAATCCCAAAAAGAGAAGTTGTAATCAAATTAAAGAAACTTATCACATGCCATTATTCATTAACACAGCATAGATCCACACATGTATTCATAGAAATCACTGTCAAGTTAGTAATCAAGCAACTAGTGGCATCATTACAGAAGATGACAAATAAATAAGAAAACTAGAATCCTTAAAACATGACAACTTTTTCACCGTAAGAAACCTTCCACTACGATATCAAGGCCGAGATTTGGAAAAAAACTATGTCATCAGTTTAAGGCAAACCCATTTGAGAGTTTGGCTTAAATTAGAAACTTTTCAACTTTTTAATTCCCAAAGTTCAAACCCTGGAAAAGAAAGCACACAAAAATCCAAGTTTGAATCATAAGTAGTACCCATTTGGAGAATCTAATCATAATTTCAGATTCTTTATTCTCCTGCTCATAGATAAATTAACCTAACCCCTAAATCCAATTTCCAAAATCTCCAAATTTCAACGACAATCGGTGGCAAATTTATCAATAATCACAACCATATCAATCAAATTTCACAAGAGTTAACACACAAAAAAAAAGCAAACGATCTATCATACTCCGATCAAAAAAGAAGGCAATAACGTACAACAAAATCAAAATAAATCTGGCGAAAAAGACGAGGTAATTACAAATTGGAATTATCAGGAGCTTTTCGGATTTGATTTTGGATTTGATAATCTTTTGATTCTTCTCTGTCTCTATTTTGGATGATGAAGATGCTGAGATTTAGGAATTTGGGTTAGGCGAAACAAAGGAGAATCGATGATTTTCACTTATTATGGTTATTATCAGAAAACATCGCACTTGCACATTTATATTTATAATTTTTCACATTATTTTAATCCAATAAATTGAATAATAAATAAATAAATAAAAATTAAAAAAAAAACTGCACGCTGTATATTACCAAACGACGTCGTACGAATTGCGTCTGTTCATCCCTTTCTCATCGTGACGGAGGAGGAGAGAGATGGAATATTTGCTTACGACGCTAACGAAGAAGGAAGAGATCGATCGAATCATCAGAGACACAATCGATAAAGTGCTTGTGCTACGATTCGGCCGTTGCTCCGAAGAAGATTGTCTTCAGCTTGATGACATTGTATTGAGTTTGCTTTCTTCTCTCTGAATCAATTTCTCTCTTCAAGTCTAATAATCCAAAAACCCTAATTCTCGATTTTTCTCAGCTTGAGAAATCGGCGAGTGATGTTTCGAAATTCGCTACGGTAGCTTTGGTGGACTTTGATTCGGAGGAAGTTCAAGTTTACGTCAAGTACTTCGACATCACTATAATCCCTTCGACGATCTTCTTCTTCAATGCTCATCACATGAAATTGGATTCTGGGTAAATTTCTTGTTCCAGAAACAGATTTAAGATAAAGCTTTGGTTTAAGTTTAATAATTCTCTGTTTGGTGATTTTACAGAACTCCTGATCATACCAAATGGGTAGGTAAATTCCACGAGAAACAAGACTTCATTGATGTTGTTGAGGTAAAAGAAAAATCCAATTTTTACCAATTTCTATAAAATATTTGCAGCGAGATTCCATTTTTTTAATCAAATCCTCTGTTTTTCTTTTGTGTTTATATGATAGGTAATTTTCAGAGGAGCAATGAAAGGGAAGATGATTGTTCATTGCCCGATTCCGACAGAGAGAATACCAAAGTACAAACTCACGTACAAGGATATGTAGAAACTAAACAAAATTGGAGTTTTTTTACTGTTCTTGATCGCAATATAAAATTACAATGCAAAATCTGTTTTTTTTTTTCTCATCTTTTATGTTGGAATAATATTTATTTACATGACAATTTTGAGATTATTACATATATGTTATTGTACACAGTGGAAAGAATGAGATAAATATGCGGATTTTTGGATTAAGTTGAAGAATAGAAAACTAGATGTGGCACAATGTCGATGAAACTAACCCGTTTCTTGATTCTCTGATGTTGTAAGTCAATGTTTGTTTTCTCTTTTCTTGGTTTTAGTGACGAGCTCCATAGACATGGATCAAAGTCGGCTTGTTATCTCGGTGAATGGAGAACGAGAATCCGGGTCTATGGACCAGCATTGTTCCATCAGCTTTCTCCAATCCGGTGAACTGGTTTTCGGTATGGGAGGTCGAAGCGTGTTCTTCACGATCCCGCCTTAGTGTTTAAAAAAGAGGAAAATAGATGAGCAAATAAGAGTGGCTGATATTTTTTTGAGGTAAGTGAAATGAGTCGATTGTTGATAGCTAGCCAAGTCATAAATGCAAACTTTCATGAGCACACCAAACCCCTTTCGACCATTCTACCTTCCTGTGCCCCGCTTTGATCTGTAACCATGTGTCATGAGATGAAAATTTCTCCTTAAACTTCCCACTTTTCATTCGCCAAAGTGACTTATCTTCTTCCCCATTCACTCGTTGCCCAAAGCTTCTCATGAATTTCATCCTTTAAAAGATCGACCCTATGCCTCCGACGTCTATGCGAATCGAAAACAGAGGAGACTTTTGAATTTCATCAATATGTTACCTTGCATATAGGCCGTTGTGGATCTCTTAGATTGACAAGTAAGTTCTCGCATTTGAGATCAAAGTGGACAATGTTCTACGAGTGCAAATACTCCATGCCAAAAGCAGCATCCATTGCAATTACTATCTTTTTCCGAGCGTCAAGCAACTTGCGTTGGCCTTCTGACTTATTAAGTCTCTTTATCGGATTCAGAACGCTATAGGGGAATGCAGAGGTAACATTAAATGCTATGCAAATGCTGTATGCTTTTAAATAAATAAATATATAAAATATGTTCATGTAATGTTATATCTAATCATTCAAAACTGTCAATCTTCTTAGTGCTCTACTAAGATTCATACAAATCAATAAATTATACCTTTCGAAGAGCTTTTTATAGGTGGTTGTCCAAAACTGGCATCACCACCAAAACTCCCTGGCTTGCTCGAATTACTATATGTACCCACCTGAATCACTAGAGACAATATCCAAGATTTATGGAAGGATATATCATCTTACATATCATTACAGTTTAAACAACGAATGGTTAATAAATGATGTGTAATCTTTTCTTCTTAAGAGTTACAACAGAAGATATATGATGGAAACGATAGAGAGCACATACAACTAGAGTCTAGAGATGAAGTTTCCATCTCGCAAAGTTAACCAAAACTTGTTATAAAGAATGCTAGTTACCAAATTTAATTAAGAGGTAAGACTAATTAACACCACCTCTTCTTAATCACGAAAGGTTATCTCCAAATTTCCTATTATATCGCCCAATAGTCATAAACTTGAGATAATATTTAGATAGTGGGTGCCATTGCTCTGAGTGACTTGCATAATTTTCACATAGATTAATACGAACGCGCGTAGAAGAAGTCACATAAGAATGACCAAGTGGTTGTGGTCTAGTGGTTGGAGGAGTTGCCAATTTGGTCTAGACTAAAGATCGATTATATAAATTATTTTTATTTGGCTAGTCGAAATGGTATCATGTCTTAGGCCCATTAGAAAACCAGGTGAGTGGCTACTCGACGGCTATATTCATTCTGAAAGGATTAGTCAGGTGGTAAAAACTCGGATCATCCTTTGGTAATAAAAAAAATATTAAATATGTTCCAAAAATAAGAATGACTCGATATTAAATCTGTGCCAAAACGATAGTCATTAATCAAAATTAAACTAGTTTACTAGGAATTTCGAAGAAAAAACAAAATCCACGTATTTGTTTTTGTTCTTTGAAACATACATACAACTTAATTTTGTAACATTTACAGAAAATCAATTGTCAAAAAAACATTTATAGGAAATCTCATTCATGTACAGTAAGAGTAATAACAGTAAACGATCAATTGTTGGTCACTTATTTGCAAAATCGAAAGGATGATAAATTCGTAAATAAGTTACTTTATTTACCGTTGCGTTTTTAGATAATTTACGCGTGTTTATAACAGACATATTTTTTATCCCATAATAAATTATTTGAATTGATATCACGCAATTAATTTAAATTTTACGCAAAAAAAACACACCACTTACTTACAATTTTGCCATCTATGCACTACTCCGAGAAACTTGATTTATTAACCCTGCAGATCATTGCGCGATATTTTCTCTAATCCTCATTCGCATTCGCATGTTACTAGAAATAATTTTTCGATAGGTCATCCATCCTGAGATTGCTCAAGCATAACACGCTTAACTCTGGAGTTCTTTCAGGATGAGTACGAAAAAGATAAGTGCACTTTGGTGATATAGGTAGCCAAATCAATTCTGTTACTCTCCTCATGTACCATATCGTATTCAAAAATCGAGGTGTTACAATCATCCCACTAACAGAGCGCAACGTCCTCGTTGCGTACTAAGATCGTCATCCCCGACGATGGGAGACCCTTTGTCTTCACACTCATCTGTGTTTAGTTTTAATACCATTTGTAACTCTCCGACCGCCATCGTCTATGGGCCCACCTTCGTGTGACGGTCGGTATACTATTCCGGAAGGTTTAAAAGACTTGATTTACTCACCTTGCAGATCACTGCACGATCTTTCCATGTGTTTGGTCCTCAGTCACGTGACCAGAAATGATTTTTCGATCGGTCACCCATTCTGAAATTGTTCCAGCGTAAACACGCTTAACTCTGGAGATCTGTTAGAATGAGTTACGGAAAATATAATTTCCAATAATTTAGAAGACATGCCATATCATTTATTGTTAATATTTACATTAAAATTTAAAAATATTTTTGAATAACTTGTATATATTCAAATTTGAAATAGGGTAGAAAACTAATTAATGGAAGTGGACAAAATTATTTAATATATTTCTGTTTTTGACTTCATCACATTAATATTTCATTTCATATAAATAAATTACATGGAAAACATTTTAACTTGGACAAAGTTACAAACAAAAAACAACAATGGACCATATTCCGAAAATATTAACATGGAAAATTTGATTTAATGCATCATTCACATACTTACAATTTCTAAAACTATATTTACAAAAAAAAAAAAAAACATTATAGATGTGAATGGGGGAGGGGTTTTTGAGTAGTTTTTGAGCGTGTTAATCCGCTCAACCCGCTTTTACTATTTAATTTCTCATTCATAATTTGCGTTTTAAAAGCGTATAAAAAGTGGTTCACATTTACATAATTTTGATCTGTTCCGTTTTCCAATAAACTTAATCCGCATTTTATCTGCTTGATCCGCTTGACCCGCTTAACCCGCACCCGCTTGACCCGCAAAACGGCAAAAGCAGATTAGTTCTCTGTATCACCTTAATAAAAAAAAAACAAACAACAAAGATCTAAAAATAATATACATGTAATTATGTAACTTACCAGGTCTCTTACCAAAAAAACTAAAGAATGTAAAAAGCGAAGAAACTTCATCTCTCTTTCTCAAAAGTCAACGCCTTTCTCCATTTTCTCCTACATATAATGGCTCATCCAGAGATATTATTGTATATCTGATCTTGAACTTTTCTCGCCACTCATTATCTCATGGCTTCTTCTTCTTCTTCTGTTTCGTCTCGCACCTGGAGATACAGTGTCTTCACGAGCTTTCACGGACCAGACGTCCGTAAAACATTTCTTGCTCATTTACACAAACAGTTTAACTACAACGGGATTTCGATGTTCGATGATCAAGGGATCGAGAGAGGCCAAACCATCGCCCCTGCACTAACCCGGGCGATAGGGGAATCGAGGATCTCGATCGTGGTGCTCACGAAGAACTATGCTTCTTCCAGCTGGTGTTTGGATGAGCTGTTAGAGATTTTGAGGTGCAAGGAAGCTATGGGACAAATAGTGATGACGATCTTCTACGGAGTAGATCCATCCGATGTGCGGAATCAAACCGGGGAATTTGGGAGCGTTTTTAATGACACTTGTGAAAGGAAAACGAAGGAAAAGAAGCGAGGATGGAGCCAAGCTTTGAATGATGTTGGCAACATAGCCGGAGAACACTTCCTAAACTGGTTTGTTTTTTAATTAATTTTAGGCTCTAATTGGTGACCAACAAAAAGGAAAATAACAAAAAGGAACATTGAATTCTTCGAATATTACACCATGTAAAAATAACATTTGGTACCATGAGTTCCTTTTCGTTCCTCTTTATACTTTTTATTTATGAAAAAATTTAGAACAAAAATGTTCCCCATCAATATTTGAGAGGAACAATAAGGAACAAAATATTTTCTTTCGTTTCTCAAATTTTCGTTGTTCCATTCCCTTTCCTTCTTTTTCCTCTTCTTTCCTATTGTTCTTTTATTGGTCACCAGTCGGAGCTTTAGTTTATTTTTCTTCTGTGTGTAATCCAAGACAAAAAAAGGACATATGATAGTGTTTTATGATAAAGAGGAGGAATTATGGTAAACTAGTATAGAACTTAAATGATTAAGGAAATGTTTTCGTTGAATGAGGATTATAATGTCTTGTCGAATAAATATTAGAAATAGATATGGTTTTCTTTTTTTTTCATGACTATTTGAAAGAAACAATACTGTTTTTCTTTCTCTTTTACTAGGGACAATGAAGCGGAAATGATTGAGAAGATTGCAAGAGATGTTTCAAACAAACTTAACGCTACACCATCTATGGATTTTGATGGAATGGTGGGACTAGAAGCTCATTTGTCGGAAATGCAGTCTTTGTTAGATTTGGATGATGATGGAGTTAAGATGGTTGCAATCTTTGGTCCTGCTGGCATTGGTAAGAGTACCATTGCCAGAGCCTTACATAGTTTACTCTGTAATAAGTTTCAACGTACTTGTTTTGTGGACAATCTTGGGGAAAGCTACCCCATTGGTCTTGATGAGCATGGTTACAAGTTGCGTTTACAAAAGCAACTTCTTTCAAATATGTTAAACCAAGATGATATTAGGATACACCATCTAGGTGTGATGCAAGAAAGGTTACGCGACCAAAGGGTGCCCATCATTCTTGATGATGTGACCAATTTAAAGCAATTAGAGGCGTTGGCAAATAAAACTACATGGTTTGGTCCTAGAAGTAGAATTATAGTGACCACAGAAAACAAAGAGCTTTTGCAGCTACATGGTATCAAGGATACATACCATGTGGGGTTTCCATCAGACGAAGAAGCTCTCAAAATCTTATGTAGATATGCTTTTAAGCAAAGCTATCCACATAATGGTTTTAAAGAGCTTGCATTAAGAGTAACAGAGCTTTGTGGTAACCTTCCTTTGGGACTCCGTGTGGTGGGTTCATCTTTACATGGGAAGAAAGAGGATGAATGGGAAGATAAGATACGCAGGCTAGAAACAATTCTTGATCATCAAGATATCGAGGGAGTACTCAGAATCGGTTATGAGAGTTTACATGAGAATGAGCAATCTCTATTTCTCCATATTGCAGTCTTCTTCAACTATAATGACGGTGATCGTGTGAAAGCCATGTTCGCTGACAATAAGTTGGATATCAAACAAGGGTTGAGAATCCTAGCAAACAAATCTCTCATATCTATGTCTACCCATGGAAACATAGTGATGCACAAGTTACTACAACAAGTGGGTACAAAAGTCGTTCATAGCGAAGAACGTTGGAAACACCGGATCTTAATCAATGCTCAGGAGATTTGTGATGTTCTTGAACGTGGAAAAGTAAGTTCTTTCTGGATACCGATTTATACGGTCGTTCTCTGCTGCATTGGTTTTATATGTGTAATATTTAAACTAGGCCTTTGGTGAAGATAAGCAAATCCAACCTATTGTGCTAACAATATATTTACATTTGGAATATTGGTTTAGGGTACAAGCGCTGTGTCCGGCATATCATTTGATATATATGGTATCAGTGAAGTATTTATCATCGAGAGAGCTTTTAAAAGAATGCGTAATCTTCGATTCCTCAAAGTTTACAAAAGTAAAGATAATGGAAATGATATATTGCGTATACCTGAGGAGATGGAGCTTCCTCAATGTCTAAGGTTACTAAATTGGAAGGCATACCCGAACAAGTGTCTTCCTCCCAAATTTAGTCCTGAATATCTTGTGGAACTTGATTTGCAACATAACCAGCTCGAGAAGCTCTGGGAAGGAACCCAGGTTGGTTTTTTTATTTGTCTACCGAGGATATTTGAAGCATGTACTTTATTCTCATTATCTTATGATGTTCTTCTCTTTTGTTTTGTGGTTTTTACTTTCAGCCACTAACAAATCTCAAGAAGATGCAGTTGTCATTCTCTAGGCATTTGAAGAAACTCCCGGATCTTTCAAACGCTACAAATCTTGAGGAATTGCATCTGGTTTGTTGCCTAAGTTTGGAAGAGATTCCTCCCTCTATCGGAAATCTTCATAAACTAGAGGTGTTGCAGATAGCATTCTGCGAAAACCTCCAAGTTTTTCCGGCTCACTTCAACTTGGCATCTCTTGAAAAAGTTGATATGTTAGGATGCATAAAATTGGTAAAATTTCCAGATATTTCCACAAACATCACATCTCTCATAATCACAGACACAATGTTTCTGGAGCCTGAATCAATGATGCATTGGTCTCGCCTTCAGACTCTCGATATAATGGGCAGTCGCCAAATAGATTTAGATGTAGAACGCGAAGATATTGTGACATTTCCAGATTGCATCAAAGATCTTTGTGGGTTAGAAAATCTTTGTATAAGTGGCTGTCCAAAACTTGTGTCACTGCCAGTGCTCCCGAGCTCGCTCAGATCACTAATAGTAGACACTTGTGAATCACTGGAGACCGTAACGTTTCCTCTTTACTCTCAACTTCTTGTGTATCTCCATTTCCCCAATTGCTTCAAATTAGGTCAAGAGGAACGGAGAAGAGCAATTACCCACTCATTGGAGGCGTGCCTACCCGGAAGAAACATACCTGCGGAGTTCGATCACATCACTGTAGGAAATTCCTTGACCATCCGTTCAGATTTGGACATGTTTCGGATTTGTGTCGTGATTTCTCCTAAACAGGATAACCCATACAACCGTGATCAGGTCTACTTATTGGGTCGCATACGTTTAAACGGCTGTCCCACTGACAAAAACATAGTTGAGGTCTTACTACCCTACATCCGAAAGGAACATCTATTTATATTTTCGTTTTATAAAAATATAGATGCAGGATGGCTTCAACAGGACAACGAGATATTTCTCGAATTTAGCACCTCATCACATGACATCGACGTTTTTGAATGTGGTGTTGAGTCGACATCTCTACGGACGAAACCACGGAAGCAGCCAAGAAAGCTATGAATCTAGATCTGAACATGAGTCGGATGAACCTAGAGTAAAACGTCTGAAAACTCTTTGTTTGTTTCATTAATATTCTTTAATCTTTTCTCAAGACACACTAAAATAAAGATATGTGTTATTGGATTGTGAGTTTATTGCATTTCAATTAATTTACAAAGATTTGAACGGATTTTTTAAATGTTTAAACTTTTAAGAATTATTGTCAACTTCTATGTTTGTATTGTATTTTAGAGTATTTCTAGCGAGGAAACTAGCAACAATTCAAAAGGGAAAAAAAACTCATTTAAATAACGAACTTTCAAATTTCGGCTAGTTTAATCACGAACTTTCGAGTATGTCATTTTTACTACGAACTTGTGTTGACTTTTTCATGGAGTAACCAATTTGGCGTTAACTAAACCGTATTAAGAACGACGTTAAGTTGCTAAATGGAGTCATTAAACGGGATTAAGTCATCGGTTAAACCATGTGTTAACGGAAACGACGTCGTTTCAAAAACTGCAANCGTCGTTTCAAAAACTGCAAAAAAACCCGACTAAACCCAAAAATCCCCAATTCACTATCTTCAAATCCCTAATTTTTTCTCTCAATTTCTCTCTCAGATCCCCAATCCAAAACCGATTTCGACAAATAATCTCTGATTGTTACTAGTCGATTTCCCTTTTCCCTTTATTTCTCTTTCTGTGGAAACAAATGCCGCGAGAAAAACGGAAGAAGGCGTCAATAGAACGAAGCAAAGAAGTAGAAGGAATAGGCAAAGAAGCAGAAGATGAGAT
>OVAY01002655.1:0-16078 GCA_900406395.1 Kernera saxatilis | reverse complement strand
CACTTGCAGTTGAATTATTGTGTCTTCTTAGGGAAAACCTGAGCACATCAGTGATCACATAATATATTGGTGTTTCAGGAATGTATAACTAACAATCAACAAACACATTAGTCAATAGGCATACTTATAATGTAGCGACTAGAAATTTAGATTGTATTGTTAGATATGCATACAACAAATTTTGGTGAATGTCGTTCTAGCCAGCTCAGGTTTTGGGTATTTTAGAGTTTTATTTATTTATTACAGAATATGATCAATCCGTTAATGAATTATTGATTCCAAACTTGAAATGAATAAAAAATGATTTTTTTTTTAGGATTCCATTTTTGGCCAACTATGGTATAATCTCGCTGCCGAGCGCCTAACCACCACGAAAACAGCCGCCTTAGCCGAGTTTTTGAACACGTGATACACCCATAGTAACTCTAAATTTCCTACAATTTTTTTTCATTTGAATATTTTTTGCATTTTTTTACTTTAATTCAATTACATTTTTTTTATTGTTTAAGACTATATTTAAAAGTACTATAGTTCTATAATCACTTTTACTTTTACTATTTATGTGCTTACCAAATTTTTTTTTCCAAATTTTATATATGTCTTTTTGATATAGATAAAAATGTTTATGTTTTATATTTGGGCTTCTTGCAAAAATGACTCAAAATTGTGAGTCAAACATAAAACTAACCATTTTTTCATCTTTCCTACAAATGCCATTTTCTCTCTATTACACATTTCCTTTTCTTCTTTATTCACGAAAATGCCATTGTCTTTAATATATTTTATTTTTCGAAAACACTAAAAAGATAAACAAATCCCTCATTGTCATCTTATTTATGAAAATACCATCTTCATCAATATTCTCAACCACCATTAACAACCAAAATTGAGCTCTAAATGTTCTTCCAACCGATTTTTTTTAGCTGTAAATGGTTAATTTTTTTGCTACTAACATCATTATCGTCCATTCCCTCTCCATTTTCATCCAAAAAAATCTCTAATTTTTGTTTTAAAATTTGAGACATTATTAGATGTTACAAGATTTTGATTCTTATCTACAACGGTTGGGCTTTCCCAATATTGGTTAAAATCGAATTTTTGGATGGTTAAAGAAGCACAAAACAACCTCCAACCGGAAAAAGATATTTTTCCACTTGATTTTCACTGATTTGCAGATCTGAATCGCGATAGTATACTTCGTTTGTAATCGGCTCACGTAGTAGACTTCATTTGAAGTCTGTAGGTTAATGTATGGGTTAGTTTTGTATTTGACCAATTTTCTTGGTCGGGGTCTATAGACTTTAGACGAAGTCTGCGCATTTTTCTTTATAGCACTCGAGAGCATAAACGCCATTGATCACATGTTAAGAGAAAAAAAAGAATGTAAGATAAATAATAATATTATTATTTATTTTTAAAATAAAGATACACATAAATCTAAAGATATAGATTTTTGTGGGCTTAAATCTTAGCCGTTTATTGCTTAGGTCGGTTAAATATTTAGTTTCTCGAACCCTAATTTAATTTTAAGAGTTGATTTCGATCGTTGATCTCGTTTAGTAAGATCTCCTAATCGGATAAAATTTTCAAAATCCTTCTAACCTAACAATAGATATTTGCATTATCAATAGTAATCATAAATAATCAAAATACATGATAATGCTAAACTGCCTTTATATTATATGAGTTACATACACAAAAATGTCAATATGAACAAAACCTAAAAAACATAATTTCTAATTTATAATATTATAAAATGATTTTTAATATCATAAAAAATCAAATAATATCATTGGTCTAACAGACATAACGAATAAGCGTTTTAATTTTTTTTTCAATGACAAACATTAAAAATAATGTAACCAAAGAGACATGAACGCCACCAATAAAATCCAGTTTTATTTAAATTCGATAATTTTGCAATAAAACATTTGATAATTGATTATAGTAAAAGCTTATAGACCAAGATCTAATATAAAAAATATAATACGATCAAATCTATTACACATCATCTTCTATACTCGTGGTAGGAATAATTTCAAAAAATAAATCAATTAGATTATCTGATTTATTCCAATTCCGATATAGACAAACGTGAATAATAAAACCACACATAAAATATCGATTCTATAAATTTGCTAATTGTATAGATTTTATAGAATCGTAGCATTTTTGCTGGATATTCAGACATGGTTGTGATTATGTTTGGAAATAAATTAATTAGATTATTTGACATCCACCTTTACAGAATAAAAAAATAAAAAACAAATCAACACAACAACTATAAATAATAACTAATATAAACAAATCCACCGAACATACCTTTAAATTCAATTTTCAGATCATCGCATTCACCAGAAGCAGTTGTAGCCGTTAAACTTGCCGACAGTAAACATACAAAAATATAAGAATCATAAAATATCATAAATAACACAACAAAAAAAAACAAAGGAACGTAATAATACAGAAACAACAAACAAACCTCTCTCAAGAACATAATCGAGATACTCATCATCAACACTTCTCGTCCCACAATACGCAACCAAAGCTTCTCCAAAACTTGGATAAACCACACCTTCACAGTTCTAATATCCTCGAAACACATTGGTCCTTCAACCATATCGAGCAAGACACACAGGTAACAAATATCACCTTCAGATTGTGGAATATATGGAAGAACACCAACACCAAACCCACTTAACCGAGGTTGTCAAATCTTCCTTTTCAAATCCAAAACAAACTTGGATGGAAAATCTATATAGGTAAGTCCTCTGGCTTCGCTGCTATGGCGATTATATTCCATCCACGACTCAAACATCGTCGTAGATGAATATTCAGTGGATGCACAATCTACATTAGTACAAAAAAACAACGATCGAGGTAGATGAACCAAAAGATACTCTTTTGAAATTAAATTGTTTCTGAAAACTAAAGAATCAAACATTCAAATATCGTCAATCTATCTCAAATCTGAATAAAAATTTAGACCAATTTATGACAAATCAAAAAATTAAAAATTTTACCATCATCATCCTCAAGACCAGGATTCGAATACAATTTATCAAAAAACTCCGAGGACAAAGATTCTAAGCCATCAACACCCGCGTCACTTCCTATTAAAGAAAATACAACATATAAGATTTTCAAATATCTAAACATTAAGAAAACACGATACTAATATAAGCAGAAAATGCGAAACACATTAAGAAAACACTATACTAATATTACTAACTGCAATTAATTATCGACCAGCATATATATATAAAAAAATTTAAATCAAACGAACCAGCAAGTGTAGTTCGATCGTCATAAGAAACCATCAAAAACAAAGAAAAGATGAGTTAAGAAGAACAGCCGAGTTAGAATGAAGAAATAATACTCTTGAAACCCTATATTTATAACATTAGGAAGTAGGTCTAGGTTTCAAGCCTTGCAGGAGAATTAGACGGTATAGATCTTACTAATTGAGATCAACGATCGAGAAACTACGTATTTGACAGACCTAAGCGATAAACGGCTAAGATTAAAACCCACAAAAACAACGACTGCGATTAAATCACGAAGGGTATTAAACTAACTATATATACGCGTTATTAAAATCAAAAACAAAATATT
This sequence comes from Kernera saxatilis, assembly GCA_900406395.1. Classification (NCBI taxonomy): domain Eukaryota; kingdom Viridiplantae; phylum Streptophyta; class Magnoliopsida; order Brassicales; family Brassicaceae; genus Kernera; species Kernera saxatilis. The sequence goes on along the minus strand of OVAY01002655.1, from coordinate 12,463 downwards.
AAATACGAACGATCGAGATCAGAAACATGAGAAGATCTACGGTTAAGATGATCGATATCAGAGGATGTAAATAAGAGTATTCATTTCCTAATAAATAAAAAGATGAGAGAATTAGAATGGAGAAACCAAAAATAAGGAATACACAACAAATCGAAAACAAAAAATCAGTATAAAGAAACTATGAATAACCTAATCAGATCTATGATCAATATAAAAACAGAACATAACGCATCAGAATCAAAGAAAAGTAAAACTGTAAATATATGTTGCGATTGAGTTCGAATGAAAGCTATGAAATAATATTTATAGGGTCCGCAAATAGGGTTTAATGTTTAAAGACAACACCGTCGACGTCTTATATGTTCATTAGAATTTCTTTAGGAACGGTCGATAATAGGAGATTACTATATTTATAATAAATAAATATATGTTGCGATTGAGTTCGAATGAAAGCTATGAAAGAATATTTATAGGGTCCGCAAATAGGGTTTGATGTTTAAAGACAAGGCCGTCGGCGTCTTATATGTTCATTATAAGTTCTTTAGGAACGGTCGATAATAGGAGATTACTATATTTATAATAAATTATTCTTTAGTCTCAATACAATCTCATCCACAAGGTTTACCAAATGCAAGCTAATATCGTCTATCAACAAAGAGACCATAGAATTCAGGGAGGAAAAGTTGTCACTGTCAAAGGCAAGCTATGTTGTCTTTTTCCTCGTTCTTTCTTCCTCGTACTCCTCTTCTTCTTAATCGCTATCATCTTCTTCTTCTTATCACCTTTTCAAACAATTCCTCTATATCCTTTTAGCTTTGGGCGTTTCGATACATTCCTAATAAATAAGAAGATGAGAGAATTAGAATTAAGAACCAAAAAATAAGGAATACACAACAAATCAAAAACAAAAAATCAAGATAAAAAAACTATGAATAACCTAATCAGATCAATGATCAATATAAAAACAGAACATAATGCATCGGAATCAAAGAAAAGGAAAACTGTAAATATATGTTGCGATTGAGATCGAATGAAAGCTATGAAAGAATATTTATAGGGTCCGCAAATAGGGTTTAATGTTTAAAGACAACGCCGTCTACATCTTATATGTTCATTAGAATTTCTTTAGGAACGGTCGATAATAGGAGAATACTATATTTATAATAAATACAATAAAATAAACCTACAAATTTAGATATAAGAAATAAACAAAATAAAAAAAGATTTAACACATTACCTGCTCGGTTCAGAAGACAATGCTTTATACCTCGAAGAGACCTTATATAAAAAAATAGGCACGTTAGAACTGCGATATAGCAAATTCATAAGCAAATAATAATTCGAATATCATTAAAAAGAAGTAAAAGGTTGTAGAATCGTTAGATTTGAAAAATCGGTGAAAAAACAATTTTTAATATCAAAATCATTAGAAACTTGAGTTCTAAAGTAACATTTTGCTTTCAAAGACAAAACGGTCTTATAAATCGCTAACGATCGCTAGAGAGGACATGATCTCAAGTCTGAACTGTTTTAACAGTTATGGAACTTTAGAACTCAAGTTTCATAAAATAAAACAATAACATAAATAACAAAAACCGCTTAGACTAAAGTAGGATAATAGACATGAAACACATAAAAAATTGTTACCTATTAAAGCAAACCAGATCATATATGCATGAGCCACAAGAAAAATAATGAAGAAAACGATCGAAGAAACATCCGAGAATCAAAACCATCAGAGAATCAAAAGAAAAAAAAAAGCTATAGAGCCCTGGTGATATATTTACGAAGAAGAGAGAGACCTAATATGAATATATTTATAGCGCAAGTAATTAGGTTTTAGGGTTCCAATTGGTATACATTAAAAGTACGGTCAAGATTTATTATGCTGAGATCTACAGATGAGATCATCTTTCTATTTTTTTTTTTAGGGTTTTCGTACAAAAGAACGGTGGAGATCATTGACGGCAGAGATCAACGGTTAAGATCAGCGATGGCATAAGAATGTAATTAGAAGCATTCATTAATGGCATAATAGATATTTTAAATGCGAAAATACGAACGGTCGAGATCATAACAGGAGAAGATCTACGGTTAAAACTATCGATGGCATAGGGTATAAATAAGATGATTCATTAATGGCATATTGGGTACGTGAAATTTCTGAGAGCGACACGTCAGAAAATCACTTCGCAAATATATATATGATAACTTAGTCCCAACTTTATTACTAAGGTTTTACTGTTCTATGTCGTATCGATATTAGTAATTAGTTATACATAATTAATTATCAGTATATTTTTAAAACGATTAATGATAAATTTTTAGATTTTAATGTATATTTATGCTCGATACGATTTCGTTTAATTTTTTGTTTTGTTTTTTGATGTGATAAGAGTCGATGCGTCCAATCTTTTTCTCTTGCTATAATTTAACTTCAAAATTTCAGTTTGTATTGCTTTGAACTGAAATTATTTATTTCGATTCGGGGAAACTTGTGTTCGGATTTGAAAGAGAAAATATATTGATATTATGTTTTGTACACTGATTCTTCCCGGAACAGTCTGATGGAACCGGAAGGTATATGGGTTTGATGTGTCATCAATGTAAGAGGTGTCTGAGGGAACCAGAAAGTCTTATCATCTGTTCAAAGTGTAACAAGAAGCGCTATTGCTATGGCTGCATCGAGAGATGGTAAGTATTTGCACATTACTATTTTGTGATTGTTGTTGCCTTGCTTAACCAGTCTGGAGAATATGAATATTTATAGGTATCCAGAGACAACGAATGAGGGAGTTAGATCTGCTTGTCCATTCTGTAGGGGGAATTGCAATTGCAAAGATTGTTTGCGGGAACCTTTGGTTATGAAGGTAAGGCCGTAAGGAGCTTGAGATTACTGATTTCATGTGATTCTGTTCAGATGATCTCCTTCATTTGATTTTTTTTTTTTTTTCTGAATCTCAGCCACGGAATGGAAAAGACACAAATGCCAAGTTCAAGCAATTGCAGTACCTATTAGTTAAAGTTCTTCTAGCTCTTAGGGATATATATATACAGAGCATAATCATGAACTCGACACTGAAACGCAAATTAGAGGTATGGTCACTTGGTCTTTACTTCTGCTATTCTTTGTTTCTATTTACACTCACGAGCCTGTTTTATTTCTAGGAGTCCGTGTGACCAAATCTGATATTACTATATGCCAACTCAACCCAAGTGAGCGCATATCCTGGTATATTTTCAAAGCTCTAGTAGCATTTGAGTTTTCATAGGGTGGGGAGAGTCTTATGTAGTGACTATCACCAAGCTCACGAGGAGATGTGATACTGTTTTTTTGGTTCAGGACTAGTTAGGAATCTATTTTTATTTCCTTATTTCCTAGTGGATTCCTTTGGTGCTATCTTTTTTATAAAGAGGGGTGATGATCGACTGTTATAATCATCTAATTGCTTAATCAATGGAACTATCAAAAGAATGATTTAGGAGAATAACTAGGGTGATTCTGGTAGGTAACTGATGAGATTATGATAGTTTTTTTTCATATAACTTATTTGAGTTTTTTATTTATTTCATTTGTCTAAAAGAAGACTCACATGTGAAGCAATGGGCAGGAAAAGTGACCGTTCTATACCATGTTGGGTACTTTCGGTATCTTTGAGATTTGTAAAATGGGGTTATCCAGAACAAGTGAATACCTTGACATTGTTCTGTTTGGGCATCTATAAAAATATAGTTGTAAATCTATTTCTTTGAATTGTAAGTATCTAATTCTCTTCATCCCTGTACGACAGTAATCTCTGCCGAGCATTCATCCCTGTACGACAGTAATCTCTGCCCAGTTCATATATGCGAGATATGCCTTTCTTGCTGCGAGGAGCTTAGGAAGCATTCCCGAGCAAGTAAAATTTCATGCCCTACAATAAAGCGTGGTGGTTGTGGTTTTCATTCAACACTAGAATTGAGACGCTTATGCAAAGATGATTGGGTTAAACAATTGATAACCAATGCAGAAGAAGTCACTCTGCAGTTTAGGGCACCATATCTGGATATTGGTCATGAATGTTCTTTATGCACTACCAACTCTGCTTCCATTATAAGGCAGGCCGCAAATAGAAAGAATGGTCATGATAATTTCTTGTACTCCCCAAATGCTGTTGATCTAGATGAAGAAGATAGTACTCATTTTCAGTCACATTGGATGAGGGCGGAACCTGTTATAGTTAAAAATATTCTCGAGAAAACATCTGGACTAAGTTGGGAACCAATGGTTACGTGGAGAGCTTGTAGGAAACTTATTCCAAAATCTAAACGTAAACAAGAGGCTTTGAACAAGAAAGAAGAAAAAAAAGAAAAATGCATGAAAGTTTTGTATTGCTTGGAATGGAACACGGTCAGTCAACCCTATTCTATGTGTATTTGTTTTTTAAGAATAATAGTCAATACCCTCCCTTTCTTTTGCAGATTGAAATGAATATACATAAGTTTTTTAGAGTTTATTTGTGAACTAGCTAGTTTTACAATGTCAAATTTGCTAAAAAGATAGTTTATAAAGATAATTGGTAAAAGAGGTAATTTACTTTCGTCTAATATCTTTCTATTAGAGGAATGTAAAAATGAAAAGACTTAAACAACCAAGTAGTGAGAGGGAAAGAGGGAGAGAGAGAGAGGGAGAGAGAGAGAGAGGGAGAGAGAGAGAGGGAGAGACAGAGAGAGGGAGAGAAGGAAAGAGGGAGAGACAGAGAGAGGGAGAGAAGGAAAGAGGGTTTAGGGTTTAGGGTTTAGGGTTTAGGGAGTATTATTTTTATTTTTTTTTCTTTTTTTTTCTTCCCTCTATTTTTTGTTGTTTGATTTAGTTAAAAGTTCTAAATAAAATAATTATTACAACCATATATTAATCTTTCAAATTTTAATACGAATTTAAAAAAAAATCAATTTTGCTATATGTTTCGGATATTTAGCAGTAGTGTACAATGATATAGTAAAATGTGGTACACGACAATGATGTTGTATAAGTCGGTATACGATACTGATGTAAAAATAGTATACGAGATATGATGAAATACAAGATGGTATACAAAATATGATAGTAAATCATTCGTACTTGTACACTACGCCAGTGGTTGTACACTCAATGTTTGTACACTGCCTGGACGGGACCTACCACTACTATTTTACCACAAACTAAACTAAGGGTTTTTTTAGTCTTATTCACATATTTTGTCTCATCCTCCCCTAATACACACACCTATCTCACAAACTACCCATTTCCAAATTACTTTCTAAAAACTAGTTCTGTAGCAAACTAACACAGTTTTTTAAAGGCTACACAGAAGGCCGCAAGCATTCCAATGGTTGGCCACAATTGTTAAAACTGAAAGATTGGCCTCCATCAACCTTATTTGAAGAGCGCTTTTCAAGGCATAATTCTGAGTTTATTACTGCATTGCCTTTCTTTGATTATACTGATCCAAAGTCTGGTATCTTAAATCTCGCAACAAGACTTCCAGAAGGATATTTAAAGCCAGATCTTGGACCCAAAACATACATTGCGTATGGTTTCCCTGAAGAACTTAATAGAGGAGATTCAGTGACAAATCTACACTATGATATTTCTGATGCGGTATATGCACCTGCACCTATTCTTTCTCAATTCTTCATAGACATAACTCCACTGATACTTAGCTGTCCATTCTTTCCCTTCTATTTTGGTGATTAATTGTCATATGAATTGGAGTTAGGTCAATTTGCTGACACACACAGCTAAAATGGAAATACCTCCCAAGCAATACCAAAAGATAAAAGTGGAGCATACAAACTATGCAGAAGCCAAGTTGAGGAAAAATGTGAAATAAATAGACGAGCAGAAACTAGATACCCCAAAGGAAACTGAGGATAGTGGCAATGAGAAGTCAACGGATGTGCATGGGGGGGCTGTTTGGGATATCTTTCGGAGAGAGGAAGTTCCAAAACTTGTTCAGTTTTTGAAAAGTCACAAGCATGAGTTTCGTCACTCGGAGAACCAACCTGTAAAATTTGTATGTATCAACAGGCGCATCTCTTGTAAGGAATTCATATTGAATTAATTTGTGTTCTTTTTTATCAGGTTGATCACCCAATTCATGACCAGACTTTTTCCTTGAGTGAAAGTCACAAGAAACTGCTGAAGAAGGAATTTGGTAAGATTCTGGTATGTACTAAACCTGTTCAACTTAACAAGTTGGTTTATCTTCTTTGCTTATGGCTAACGGTTGATTTTGTGTTTTTGTCATATGCAGATATAGAACCATGGACCTTTCAGCAACACCTCGGCGAAGCTGTTTTTATCCCTGCAGGTAAGCAATCAAGAAACTCAGTATCTTTCTTTTCATTCCACCGAATCAGTCCTCTTTGCTCATTCACTGTTTCTTCTTTCCGTAGTGCAAAAATTTAACATTTAGTCATCTGAAATGATATTGATCCGAATGTTCAAAACGGGTTTAAGTCTTGTATAAAGGTGGCATTAGATTTTGTTGCTCCTAAAAACGCAGAGGAATGCCTTAGGCTAACACAAGAGTTTAGGAGATTACCGAAAGACCACAGATCTAGCGAAGATAAACTAGAGGTACACTATGATTTTATTATATCTGAATATTCTGAATCATGTCGAACAATTCGCTTGTTATTGCTAAAAAGAGTAGTCAAAATAATCTTTTTTTGATCATTGCATTGCAGCTTAAGAAATTAGTGCTGCATGCAGCGAGCTCAGCCATAAGAGAGGCAGAAAATCTAATGCAAAAGTCCACAGCTTTGGATATATCAGACTGAACCACTATTTGGAGCAGACGCTCAATGGAGATCGTTAAGGCGACACCACTTTTCAGATTGAGAAACTTCCTCTTTGTGATGTCGTTAATCTGAGTACTCGTCTTGTTTGATGCACAATTTCACAATGTTTTTATATGTATCTGTATTGCTTTTGGGTATTGTTGTGGTAATGGTCTTCTCGATGTATGATGTATCTCTTGTTTGTGACGATCGAAAGAGCCATATAAGATAGTTTGCTATGAAAGATGTTAAGGTTTTTGTTCATATAACATAGTTTTCCAGACGCACATGTATAGGAAATTATACATTCCATCTTAATCTTATCCACGCAGCCTAATATACATACATGTCGTTATGTAGGAATGTTCACATGTTATCCTGACAAAAGGATTAAAATGAGTAATTTTAGAGATACGTTTTGCTAAAAAGAAAAAATAGTATATAGAAGATACGTTATCACTTATCAGTGCTATGCAAGGATGGAAAGTGAAAATTTGTCTTCAGTGCATCGTATTAAACTATCAATACCGCAAAAGTGTACATTTGTCTTCTCTTGCACTAACATAGACTCGTTTTATAATGGTCCCCTCTACTTTGGTTTTCTACTGAGTATTAAACTATTAATGCTACTAAAGTGGATATTTGTCTTTTCTTGCTGCACTAATAAAAACTCGATTTATAATAGTCCCCTCTACTTTTGCTTTCATTGGATGTAATTCATTATGATAACACTAGTTCTAATTAATAAAAGTGATGTGTTAATAAAAAAAAAGAGACCATTCAATAAATGATAAATAAGTTGCCGAATGTAAAATGGTTAAAGTATAGTTGATTATCAGAACAATAACCATCATTGGCTCTAGCCATAACCGAACTTGAGCTTTCATCAGTATCGTTATCTCTCTTCCTACTAAGCTACCATTGATTAGAACAATAGATTTATCGTCCTTCTCGTCGCTGGTATCAACATTGTCATTATTTTCAACAGCCCTCTTCCCCATCCTGAAAAAAATAACTATATCATCAAAGACAAGGAAAAAAATATATGAAGAACCTAAGCAACAAACAACAAGAGATATCATAAAGTGTATGATACTACTATCGAATCACAAAACCCACCAGTAGCATCGCAAGTTCAGAAAAAAAAGAACCAACTTTTGAAAAGGCAAAACCTAGAGAAGGAAAAACACAAGAAAGCAAAGACATAACTAGGTGGTATTTGGAGAAGTGTGGTACCTTTTTGTAGCTAGAGATACTGTCTTTTGGTGCGCCTCCGCACAGATAGTCTAGTTATGGACTTATCCGCTCTTGGGATAGCTCCAAAGTTGGTGTAGTGGAGTGCTCACCGTATTCAATGTAATCCTCAATGAACTCTTGGATGATCTCGTCATGTGTACCATTAGATTCATCGTTGCCATCATAAGTTGAGGTTCTTGTTGAGCGTGAGCTCTTACAGAATGATTTAGGCGTTAGCTCCCTAGCAAGACTAATGAGCTTGCACATCGATTTCCCATGTAACGAGATCTTTTTCAAGGTGTGTGCACCTCTCTTGCTCTTTCACCAATAGAGCTTCGTACATCCCCCTCTCTGCTAAGGGTGTGGTGTGATTTGCACTAGGAGTGACCGATTCTTTGTTGGAGCAAGGTACCGTCAACCCTTTTTGCTTATTTTTCCACCTTGCAATACTCTCCATCGATATTTTAATCCACATATTGATAGAGTTGGTCCAGGGTTGGATCAAAGTATGGATTTCTGTATTTAATAGAAGGAATGTCCTTACTTGGTAGTAAGAACACATTGTCCTCGGTGAGCTGGTACATGAATTGTTCGGTTCCTTTCAAAACCCCCCTAATGTACAAAGCATCGACAAGATAACTGAGGTCTAAGCGTCTGTCTCCTGCAAATGGTTGTAATCCCTGGAGAGATATTCCCCAAGCTTTGAGGATAGGGGTGATGAGACTGCCAATGGATGTTGTTGGTTTCTTCAACGGTGTTGAATATACCCAATGTCGAAATTCTACCAATATGCAAACAAGTACCGACCCGAGGTTGATATCAATCGTATTGTCTGTAAAAGGCTTCACATTGACTTTAATGGCTTCTTGCCTATGAAAAAGTGTGTGAGCAAGGAGTTTGTGTGCATACCGAAGAGCCAGATGTCTAATCTAGGTGGAATATATCTTCCCCTGGCTAGAGTTGTAGCTGGGGTTTCCAATTCTCCTCCATGTCTGGAGGAACGTTTTTTGGGGATGGAATGCAAATACTCCATGGTCTACAAATCCAAACACCTTGCATAGGTCTTTGATGCTTATCGAATTGGGCTTTTGGCGGTGTTGGAACATAAGAACCCCGCTACTTGGGCAACTTTTACGGTGGCAAGAAATTTGACAGTTGGATCTTCATAACTATCACACTTGAGCGAGATAAACTTGGTCAACCAACCACGTGACATCCTCATGAATTCCCAACGCATTGAGTGTGTTTTCATCCAAATACTAGGCCGGTACATGGACTATTTTCTTGAGAACTTCTACGTGGTCAACCCCCTCTATATCTTTTGTTCCCCATCTTTGAGTTAGCGGTGGAGGAGTAGACTCGCGTTCAGATTCATCCGATGATTATGGGCTAGGTGTAGGAACTTTTTCTTTGTCACGTTGTGACTTCCTCTTTTCCAGTGATCTTTTTCCTAAATTCAAACATCAAATTTTAAGTTAATGGGATATCATTTTCATTTGTGTAGATGATGACATCTAGCAACCTAGGAAGTGCAAGTCCCAATTTGGTATCATCAACCTCTAACATGTTCTAGAATTCATCATAAGTAATGCAAGTCCACAAAAAAATCATTATAATATTGCTCAAACTCCTCTTTTTACCTGAAAATTATGGAGTTCGATCGTTCTTCTCTTTCTCCTCTTTTTATTTTTCTTGTTATTTTGAAACCTTCGACCGCTGTAGAGCTCTCGGAGAAGTTAAAGATTAACTATAAGGGTTCAAAGAAAGGAGACAATCTGTGATTTTTTAATTAAATAGGCCAGAAACCAAACCCAAAGGTTAAACATTCAGCTTATTTAAACAGTTGTGTAGAATCTTCCTAATACATGCAATTTCGAGTAATCACAAAATTGAACAATGTAAGAGTGTTAATATCTAGCAGATAGCCTAATAAGAGTAGCAAATGATCTAAATTTCTACTCTTATAAGCAAAGGAGCTGAGATATCACCGGCGATAACGAAACGACGATTGTGTTGTATACGCTTGTGAGCACCTCGGCGATTGTGCCCAATTTCATGTGATATTTTTACGGAGGATGACGGTGGCCGTTGGAATTGAGCGAAGATTGAAATGCAGGGATGATCCAAAAATATGCTTATAAGCTTTTAGGGTTGTTAAAAAGGTCCCAGAATTAGAGTAGTTAGTTACCGGGAGAACACAGTTTTAATCCAAAAAGAAATCCAGTATGAGGTTGAGACGTTGAGTAGAGGTTAGAGTTGCTGAACGAGGGCGGGAACAACTTGAGGATCCTTGGTAAAACACTTGATCTGATCCTCAACTTGCCCTGAAATCAGATCAGAGAATCGACAGAATCGACATAGAGGAGTGTTGAACGAGTTTCACAAAAATACAAAAACGACGTCATTTAACATGATTCATCTAAAAAAACAATTTAAACGGGTACCATTTATTTCGTAGGCACGCCCGTTTATTATACGGATTTCATGGTTTAAAAACGTGTGTCTTTGTTTTATTTTCGAAAACCATTTTTTCCAAATTGGTCTGGGATATATGGTTCCAGCGACTGCAAAAAAAAAGACAGTGAGAGACGGCGAAGGAGACATTGATTTAGTAAGTTTTTTTATCAAATTGATTGATTAGATCGGAATTCGATTTCGATATACTGTATTATTTGTGGTGTTGTATTTGGTAGTTATTGACGATTTTTTTGTAGATGGCGCACAGTGCAAGTTCATAAACCACTGAATTCCCAAACGAGAAAGGTGTTTTATGTAATTGTAATCGGACCGCAAAGATTATGAAAGCATGAACTGATGAAAACCCTGGCCAAAGGTTCTATGGTTGTAAAGGGCGAAAAGTTGGCAATGGATTTGAGTCTTGCAACTTTTTCTGTTGGTTTGATATGGCGAAACCTCAAGGGTGGAAGCATCTCGCATTGTTGGAGGCAAGAGATGTGATTCGTGAAAAAAAAAAAAGGAGATTCAGAGTTTGAGAAACACGATTAGAATACTATCTCATGAGGCTGAGCGGAAAATAATAAATCCAAGTGAGTTAGAGGATGAGTTGAAGCAAAGCCGTGAGGAATGTGAAGCACTGAAGCATGAGGTCTTGATTCTAAATGAAATGAGTAAGATTTTACGTAACGTTTTAAAAACGTCATTGATTGGATTTGCAACCATGTTTGGAGTGATACTTACGGTTTGGAAGTGATGTGGAAGTGGTTTTAGTAGTTTGTTTTTCTCTAATGATAATGTTCAAGACTGAAAACAGCTTTTCTCATATGTTATGTTGTATCTTTTGGCTTAGATTTGTATGGATGACTTTGAATTGGTGTTATGTTTAGATGACTTTGTATTGGTGTTATGTTTGGATGACTTTGTATTGGTGTTATGTTTGTTTATGGTAATCGTACGACTACTATAAACGTTTGGTTATAAGAGTCATAAAACATGGTAGTTAGAAAACATGGTGCTAGTGGTTTCTACTTTGAAGGTTTAAAATGCGATTTTAGTCTATTATGTGTGCAGAAGCATAAGCAACAAAAAATACCAAGCATAACCAACAAAAAATACCAAAAAGCGTAACCAACAACGATTTCTGATTCATTATAACTATTTTTTATAGAAGATACATAACCAATCATAATACATCACATATTTAGGAGGGAAACACTTGAAAACATCACATGTTTTCTTAAAAACATACCAAAAAGAGTCAACCTACCCGAGAACATGTTAGAATGTAAAAACAATATCTAAAACCTCACATGTGTTCAACAAAAACATCACAGACATCTGGAACTCTTTTGTTCTCTACTGGGAAACAATGACAGTGAAATCCATTATTAACAAGCTAACTTTCAAAAAAGTCAGAGACCATTCGCAATTTTTTATACTAGCTCTTCTAGTACTAGTTGAAGGGATTATTTGTCCAACTAGTGATACGTCTAAGGTTCCTATCAGGCGCGAGGTAGTGCGAATGTTGGGTGATTAAGAAGATTTTTTGAACCACCCATGGGGATGAGAATCTTTTTTCCAGACTGTTTAAAGCGTACATGCAAAATCTCATTTCTATTATGCTACATAAAAATCAATTGCAGTGCCAGGGTTTGCACATGCCATGTTGCTAGTAACCCTCTGCAACATCCCCACTCTCATTGATCATCTAGGAAAAGGGCCAGAAAAAACGTCGGAGGCTATTATGTCTATAAAGTTATGCTTTAGTATCCAATCTGCATATAACCATAATCAGAATGGACAGGTGAGTAGTTCTTTTCCTTTTTGTTTTGGCTTTCGATTTCTTTTCTCCTTTTTCTGATTAAATTTTGATTGTTATACGTTTATCAGTGGAGTCAATGTTCGATAGTCAGTGGTCTACAATCATCATGAGATTGTTTATTAGTTGGTTACCTTGAGATAGTGT
>OVAY01002654.1:0-16090 GCA_900406395.1 Kernera saxatilis | reverse complement strand
CAAGCACTAATTTTCACATTCATCATCCTCTTCCTCTCTCTCACATTCATCGTCGGAAGAATCAAGCGAAAGCCCAACCTCCCTCCGTCTCCGGCCTCTGCGCTTCCAATTATCGGTCACCTCCGCCTCCTCAAGCCGCCGCTCCACCGCGTTTTCCTCCCCGTCTCCCAATCCCTAGGCGGTGCTCCGATCTTCTCCCTCCGACTCTGCAACCGACTCGTTTTCGTTGTCTCCTCACACTCAATCGACCAAACTCCATCGCTTCGAAACACATCGCATACGGCTACACAACCATGGTCTCAGCTTCGTACAGCAAACACTGGAGAAATCTCCGCCGCATCGGTGCCGTCGAGATATTCTCGGCTCACCGGCTCAATATGTTGTCGTATATCCGCCGTGACGAGATCCGACGGCTTATAGTTCGTCTCTCACGGAACTCCTCACACGTAAGTGTGATCTTTGTTCCATCTTGCTAGAAATATTTATAAGAAAATAATTTCCTGCGAAAATGCCAAATTTGAAAGGAATTACTATTTTAGGAAACTTTTTGCTACTTGGCAAAATTTATTTAATCACAATCTGTTTCCGGGTAAAGTTTTCTGCAAGTGAGTCATTAATTGAACAGAGGGAATTAGATCTTAATAACAAATTTAGGATGAAAGTTTGTGGTATCATTGTTTAATTGAATGATATAATATAGATCTCTAGTCACTCTCTGTTTATAGGTGAAAATTTTGATGGGGATCGTGTCATTGATTTAACAGATGATATATATTGAAGTTGCAGGAATTTGCCAAGGTGGAGATGAGATCAATGTTATCTGACTTAACATTCAACAACATCATCAGAATAGTGGCCGGAAAACGTTACTACGGACACGGTGTAGAGGACGATCCGGAGGCTAAACGAGTCAGGCAGCTTATCTCGGAGGCGACGAGTAGTTTGGGCGCCGGAAACACTGCTGATTACTTACCAGTCCTGCGTTGGGTCACAGGTTTCGAGAAACGGATTAAGAAGCTGGCCGGTAGGCTTGATGAGTTCTTTCAAGGATTGGTCGATGAAACACGAGCAGCAAAAGAGAAGGGGAACACGATGATCGACCACTTGCTTTGTCTGCAAGAATCCCAACCCGAGTACTACACGAACCGCATCATCAAAGGAACCATTCTCGTAAGTAACCGAGAAGAGCATTTTAGATCTATCAAATGACTATCAATTTATGACTTGAATCCAAGAAAAAAATTTCAATTTTTTTAAAGATCCGATTTTTACTCCAATTATGGCATAATTCCAGTGGATCTTCATCGCCGAGCATTTTTCCGGCCTCTGCCGCCGCGTTTTTAACAAGGATTATAACACAAAATGACAGATTTATGAAATCATAAAAGATTTTTTAAAAATATGAATAAAAAGAACACCTACACCTAATGTAGTTATGAGTCTAATAAAAAAAAAAATATACAGTATTAAATTTAAAAACCTCCAATAATACCAAGGTTCAAAATTTCGCTAGGCGCTAGTCGGGCGCTCGGGTTGGGCCTAGCGATTAATCGAAAAATCGGAGATTTATCGGAATTTAATCGGAGACTAGTTTTAGGGTTATTTTATTAGTATTAAAAACATATTAATCTATTATAATTAAAATTTTATATAATATTATTTTCAAAATTGCAATAAACACATGAAAACGTATTTTTAAAGCAACATTTATAATTTTCATAAAAATTTTAAACATAAGTTAACTGAAAAACATCATAAACTCTCAATTTAAATGTCTGAATAACAAATAAAAATTTATTTTATACTTGTAATCCAAAAATAATTGAGATATGCAAAATTAGGCGGAGAATAATCGGATTAGGCGGGAAATAATCGGATTAGGCGAGAAGTAATCAGATTAGACGGAGAGTAATCGGATCAATGATTTTTTCAAGGAATTAGTCATTAATCGTGGAAGACAGGATAAACCTAGCGACTAGACGGGAAGTAATCGGACCTAGGCGGAGATTTTTGAGAACAAGGAATAATAGACACCAAACCTTTTTTTTTTTTTGGGTACACGTTACCTCTAATGGAATTCATGAGGTATCGTTATCTTTTTCCTTTATATAAAAAAATAATTACATATTATATGATTTTCTTGCCGGACCACATGTGTCATCTCCAAGAATCAAAACAACAAATACAAAAGAAAGACTTTAGAGAAAAGAAAACCCACAAGCAAACAAACACATGGAGTTCACCCAAATTTTAATCCTCTCTTCTCTGTTTATCCTTATCTCCGCCAGATTCTTGTTCACAAGATCCAAACGGAAATTGAACCTTCCACCGTCTCCGGCGATCTCTTTACCGGTGATCGGCCATCTCCACCTCCTGAAGCCACCGCTCCACCGAACATTCCTTTCTCTCTCCAAATCCATCGGAAATGCTCCGATCTTCCATCTCCGCCTTGGAAACCGCCTTGTTTATGTCATCTCGTCACGTTCCATCGCTGAAGAATGTTTCACTGAGAACGACGTCGTTCTCGCGAACCGTCCCAAGTTCATCGTGAGCAAGCACGTCGGCTACAACGCCACCCATTTGCTCTCGGCATCTTACGGCGATCACTGGAGGAATCTCCGCCGCATCACCGCCGTGGAGATATTCTCGACTCAGAGACTCAATTCGTTTTTGTATATCCGTAAAGACGAGATCCGTCGGCTCATCTCATATCTTTCTCGAGACTCCTTACACGTACGACCTCCTCTTATATTTTATATTAAAATTTGATTTTTTGTCCTTTATTCATTACTCCTAACGTCTACCTTTATCTAAAGAATAATACATCTATTTACAACCACGAACCTTTATCTCAATCAAAAACAGTTATTTATATCATCCATGATCCAGTATAATATTTAATCTTTGCCAGCTTTATGTAATTCAATATTTCGCAGTTGCGTCTATATATAATAGCTAGTTATTTACGAAAGTCTGATCACTATACATACGCATATATGCCAATTATAAATGGAAAAAAAAAAACTCGCCGGAAAAAAAAAAAGGAAAAAACAGAACATAAATTTTTAACTCTCCCTAACTTATATAATGATCAATTTTAGGTTTTGATTGTTTTAAATTGGTAAAATATTTGGTTTTAGTTCAAAATAAACACATTATTATCAAACATTAATACGCAAACATAAATGCATAAATATAAATCAAACATGTTGATATGTTTTGTTTCCTAGTAACTTTTACTCATAGTTAGTTGTATTCTAACTCTCAGGGATTTGTGGAGGTGGAGATGAAATCATTATTAACCGATTTGGCATCCAACAACGTCATCAGAATCGTGGCCGGGAAGCGATTCTACGGTGAGG
Organism: Kernera saxatilis; assembly: GCA_900406395.1. Classification (NCBI taxonomy): domain Eukaryota; kingdom Viridiplantae; phylum Streptophyta; class Magnoliopsida; order Brassicales; family Brassicaceae; genus Kernera; species Kernera saxatilis. The sequence continues at coordinate 12,728 of OVAY01002654.1, read as the reverse complement.
ACAACGACGAAGCTAAACTCGTGAGGCAGCTAGTGTCGGAGGTGGTGAGCAGCGCCGGTGCTGGGAACCCAGCTGATTATCTCCCGGTTCTACGTTGGGTCACGTATTATGAGAAACGAATCAAGAATTTGGGGAATCGATTTGATGCGTTTCTACAGAGATTGGTCGACGAGAAACGCGTAGAGAAAGAAAAAGGTCAAACTATGATCGATCGCTTGCTTTCTCTCCAAGAAATCCAACCGGATTACTATACCGATGTCATCATCAAAGGAATCATACTCGTAAGTATCAATCAATTCTAATGTAATTAATCATATATATATATATATACATAAGTTTATTAATAAGCAATATGCACAGACTCTGATCATTGCAGGGACAGATACCTCAGCGGTGACACTAGAATGGGCAATGTCTAATTTGTTGAACCATCCAGAAATCCTTAAAAAGGCGAGAATCGAAATCGATGATAAAATCGGTTTTGACCGGTTAGTAGACGAACCAGACATTGTGAATCTTCCTTATCTCCAGAACATTGTGTCGGAAACACTACGTTTGTATCCTGCGGTTCCGCTACTACTACCTCATTTGTCATCAGAAGACTGTAAAGTTGGAGGCTATGATGTGCCAAGAGGAACGATGGTATTGACCAACGCATGGGCTATGCATAGAGATCCAAAGTTATGGGAAGATCCGGAGATATTCAAGCCAGAAAGATTTGAGAAAGAAGGAGAGGCTGAGAAGCTAATGCCATTTGGGATAGGACGAAGGGCTTGTCCAGGAGCCGGTCTTGCTCAACGGTTTGTGAGCCTGACTCTCGGAAATTTGGTTCAATGTTTCGAGTGGGAAAGGGTTAGTGAGGAACTTGTGGACATGACCGAAGACAAAGGAGTCACATTGCCTAAAGCAATACCGTTACGAACCATGTGTAAAGCCCGTAACATTGTTGGTAAACTGATCATATGATGTTTTGTATTTGTTTCCCTTGTTTAAATGACATTGACAACTTTTTATGTGTTGATGTGTCTTGGTCGTCTGTCGATATATATTTTGATGTATCCTTTAATCTTGTCTAGTTCCGGTTTAATGGTCATTGGTTATTAATTTACTATATAGTGAATCTCAAAGCTATCACATAAATAAAGAGCTATAAAAATTTCCCAAGGTCATACAAGAAAAATTTGTGGCTGTATTATATAGCTAATTGGCTAAAATCGGTTTAAAGCGGTTGGTGGATAAAACGGATATAGTGAATCTCCCTTATCTCCAAAACATTATGTATGAAACACTACGTATGTATCCTGCTGCTCCATTGTTACTCCCTCACTTGTCATCAGAAGATTGTGAGGTAGGAGGCTACGGATATGCCACGTGGCACGATGTTATTGATGAATGTGTGGTGTGGGCCATGCATAGAGATCCAGAATTATGGGAAGAGTCAGAGCGGTTCAAGCCGGAGAGGTTTGATAAGGAAGGGGAAGCTCAAAAGCTTATGTCGTTTGGGCTTGGGCGACGAGCTTATCTGGAACTGGGCTTGCTCATCGGTTATTGGGCTTGGCTCTTGGGTCCTTGGTCCAATGTTTCGAGTGGAGGAGAGTTGGTGTCACGATGACCAAAAAGCAACCATTGCGAGCCATGTGCAAAGCACGTGTTCTCGCCGGTAAAGTTGTTGTGAATGAGAAATGAGAATCCCTTTTAAATGTTTCTATTTGAGGTATGTGATAACATGAAAATCTGATGCTGATATTTTTTTTTGTTTTTTATAATTTTTTTTATTATACTGGTTTATACTAGTGTCATAACGTAGATTAAAATCTATGAGTTGTAAGAATATCAACAACAAACCTTTTAAATTTCTAGAATAATATCAAAAACAATAAAAAGGTGATCGTACTATAATAAAAAATGGGTAAAGAGATAGAAACGTGAATAGAGATCCAAAAATTAGAAAGACTAAAGCGATCAGGAATATCCAACGACTGGTCACAATCATTATTGAAAAATCTTTATATTTTAAACATTATATTTATATTTAGTTCTAACTACGGTTGAATCCGTTAAATGATCAGTTTTCAAAATAAAATAAAGATCAATTACATATTATTTGAACCTATTTGATTTAATTTGTTAGTTTAGGCACGCTATAAAAATTCAATGCTTAGACAGATTGCTGATCAATCTTTGCTTTAGTTCTTTTTTTCGAAGATCAGAGTTGGATCTAAATCCAAACATAAAATACAAAATTTTAACTTATTTAGTTTTTAAGTCATTTAATTTTCGTATTTTAAAGGCCACGGAATACTCACCTGGCCCAATCTCCCGGCCACACACAACAATACAAAAAGAAAGACAAACCCCGACAAAAAAAAAGATGGACTTGACACAAATTTTACTTCTCTCCTTTCTCATTATCTTTATCTCTATCAAGTTCTTGTTCACAAAATCTAACCGGAAGCTGAATCTTCCTCCTTCTCCGGCTTACTCTTTACCGGTTATCGGCCACCTCCACCTCCTCAAGAACCCGGTCCACCAAACATTCCTCTCCCTCTCTCAATCCCTCGGGAATACTCCCATCTTCCACCTCCGCCTCGGAAAGCGCCTCGTTTACGTCATCTCCTCACATTCCATAGCCGAAGAATGCTTCACAAGAAACGACGTCGTTCTTGCGAACCGTCCCGAGCTCATCATGGGCAAACACGTCGCCTACAACTCCTCCATCATGATTGCAGCTCCTTACGGCGACCACTGGAGGAATCTCCGCCGCATCGCCGTCGTCGAGATATTCTCGTCTCATAGGATCAGTACCTTTATGTCCATCCGTAAATACGAGATCCGACGGCTCATAACACGCCTCTCCACAGACTCTTTACACGTAAGACATTTTCATTTTTTAATTGGGATTTTTGTTTTCTTGGTACTAGAACAAAAGTAAATAATACGGCTCGTGCCGTTGTGATTATTTACTCCATGTGAGTAGGTATTTTCCAACCTTCCGTTCCGTGCATATTTAATTAGTTATTTATTTGTCCTTGTGATTAGGCATTTTCCAGCTTTCCCACTGTTTGATAATATTTGATGTTTTTGATTATATATTAAGTATTAACCATCTCAAATTTGAAATATCCCCTAGTAACTTCGACATTTAAGATAAAGTAACTTTCTATAAATGTTAAATTTGAAATAATAGTTCTAAACTAAACTAAAGAAAATTGGTAATACATACACTTTTGTATCTAATAAAATCTACTAACTAGGTAAACTTTGATCGGTAACCGTCTCACAGGGATTTGTTGAAGTGGAGATGAAATCATTATTAGGCAACTTGGCATTTAACAACATCGTCATGATGGTAGCGGGAAAACGATATTACGGTGGCGGCACAGACGACAACGACGAGGCCAAACTCGTTAGGGAACTTATATCGGAAGTGGTGGCCGGCGCCGGTGCTGGAAATCTGGCTGACTATCTTCCGATCATAGGTTGGGTCACAGGTTTTGAGAAACAGGCCAAAATGTTAGGGAAACGGTTTGATGGATTTTTGCAAAGACTAGTTGATGAGAAACGCGCAGAGAAAGAAAAGGATCAAACTTTGATCCATCACCTACTTTCTCTCCAAGAAAGCCAACCTGAGTATTACACTGATGTCATCATCAAAGGAATCATACAAGTAAGTACAAATTAACTAATATAGTATGTGTAGCATATAGAGAGTTTATTTATCAGAGAGGTATGTACTCTGTATAGGCTCTGGTAATTGCGGGGACAGACACGTCAGCAGTGACGCTAGAATGGGCAATGTCAAATTTGTTGAACCATCCAGAGATACTCAAGAAAGCAAGAGCAGAAATCGATGATAAAATCGGTTCGGACCGGTTAGTTGAGGAATCAGACATTGTAAATCTTCAGTATCTCCAAAACATCGTGTCGGAAACACTACGTTTGTATCCCGCGGTCCCGCTGCTACTCCCTCACTTCTCATCGGATGATTGTAAAGTGGCGGGATACGATATGCCACGTGGCACGATGTTGTTAACAAACGCGTGGGCGATGCATAGAGATCCAGGTTTGTGGGAAGAGCCAAAGAGGTTCAAGCCGGAGAGATTCGAGAAAGAAGGAGAGGTTCAGAAGCTAATGCCGTTTGGGATGGGACGACGAGCTTGTCCTGGAGCCGAGCTTGGGAAGCGGTTAGTGAGCCTGGCTCTTGGGTGTTTGATTCAGTGCTTTGAGTGGGAGAGAGTTGGTGAGGAACTTGTGGACATGACCGAAGACAAAGGGATCACTATGCCTAAAGCTACTCCGTTGCGAGCCATGTGCAAGGCACGTGCCGTTGCCGGTAAAATGATATGATGTATTCGTGTATGTTAAGTTAGAAACCGGTAAGTGATAGTTTATGTTGAATCTTAGAAATAAAAGTATTTTGTGGTCAACAAGTTTAGTTGGATAAGCGTCTTTGATGCAGAGCAATGTTCGTTAGGTGAGAATTGTAATGGGGTTTATATTGACGACTTTCCTCAGAGGTAAAACATAAAAGCAATGTCACGATATCTCTACTGAAAGTTCCATTAAACCACAGTAAATAGAAAGGCTCTTTCCATGTGAGGGTGTAAGCAATTCAGCTCTTCACTCTCTCAATTAGTAATTAATTCACATTTAAATAAAACTCAATTTTCTTGTACAAAAAGAACAGTCATGAGTAACGAAAAGTTAATTTGGATGTCATTGTTATTGTTATAGACGATGCCAAATAATTTTATTAAAATGTAAAGACAATAATGGAAAATTGGAAATCTAAGAATTTCGACTATATAAATGACTTTAGTGGTTTGCACCAAAAAAGAAAGACTTTAATGAGGAACCTTTTGGATTGAGTTAAACGAAAGAGACATTAGTGGTTAACATTTCCACTCCCATCACCCTTGCTGATTTTAACAATATCGTTATTCTAACAATATTAATAAATCTTAAAAGAAAATAAAAAATAATGTTCTAATTTTTTTAAACAAATGCATATATTTAAATAAAAATACTTAAATATTTTTTGAGACATAATGATGATTGATTTTTTAAGAGCATCTTCATTGGTAGTATTTTAAGGAAGTTCTCAACAATAAAATATTGAAAAATAATATTTGGGTTTGGGTTTTTAAGATGCTCTAAGGACACTTCGTAGAAGTTATTATAATTACTACTACTAAATTAAAAATATCTTAAAATAATTGTTTTTTCCTTCTCAAATATATCTGAAAATATTATTTTGTCTTTTTATACCATAGTAATTGGTATGTAATGACGGAAGAGAAATCAAAATTAACACACACACAAGCTAGAGATTCCAAGGAGAAGAAAAAGAGTTGTGATGGATTATTATATTTTACTTTTTCTCACCATTCTTATTACGATTCTCATCACAAAGATTTTTCTTCCACTCTCTAAATCCAACAAAAACCTCCCACCGTCGCCACGTGTCTGTTTTCCGATTATCGGACACCTTCACCTCCTCAAACAGCCGTTGCTTCACCGCACTCTCCGCCGTCTATCCCACTCCCTCGGCCCCGTCTTCTCTCTCCGCCTCGGCTCTCGCCTCGCCGTGATCGTCTCATCTCCGGCCACAGCCGAAGAATGCTTTTTGACGAAAAACGACATCATTTTAGCGAACCGGCCTCGTTTCATCATGGGCAAGTACGTGGCTTACGACTACACCTCTATGCTTACGGCCCCTTACGGTGACCACTGGCGAAATCTCCGTCGTATCACCGCCTTGGAAGTCTTCTCCACGAATCGACTTAACGGCTCTGCGGAAATCCGACAAGACGAAGTTAAGAGGCTTCTCCAAAAGCTTCACGGTTTATCCGTCGAACGCCTGGCTAAAGTGGGTTCAAATATCTCATCTCAAAACTTATCTTATACTTATATTTAATTCATTGACTGTTAATTCACACAAGTATTTTATTAACTTTTGACACATTCATATTCGTGTCATTTTTTAAGTTTAATATTTTTTAATAAATGATTCTCAAATTAAACCAGTAATTAAAAAACTTAGTAATATAGAGACTTAGAAAAAAAAATCAGATTAAATCTTATTTAAATTCTAATTAAAAAAAAACGATATATTGTGTTTTGATTAATAAACATAATTTTAAAATTTAGATTATTTATTGATTGTTCTTATAAAGAAGAAAAAAAATTGATTGTTCTTCTAAAAAAACGATATATTGATTGTTCTTAAAATAATGAGATATGATTAGTGAAATATCTAGTGGTATTGGTATACATCCAATATTAATTACAAATCATTGGTGTTACAGAAATTGGTCATGGGTGGAATGCTTATTCAGCTCAATTATGTCTCACTGTTGAAAGAAATATGGATATTTGATTGAAATAAATTTGGCCGATTTAGTAGGTCGAACAATTTCTCACGGATCGAAGTCTTTCCTTTTCTATCAATGTCCATTGTCCAGATCTAGAAAATACAAACATGTCCTTAAATCCATTATGGTTTTACAGCCGGTTAAGGATATTAAACCATAACAAGAACATCTTTTTGTCAGGTGGAGTTACGTCCGTTACTAACGGGTCTTACCCTAAACGTGATAATGAGAATGATGACCGGAAAGAGATTCTTCGGGGAAGATGAAGGCGGAAAGGCGGAGATAAGCTTAGAGTTCCGTGAGCTAGTGGCGGAGGTTCTAGAGCTCTCTGCGGCGGACAATCCGGCTGATTTTTTGCCGGCTCTACGGTGGTTTGACTACAAAGGTTTGGTCAAGAGAGCAAAGAGAATTGGAGAAAAGATGGATAGTTTCTTACAAGGGTTTTTGGATGAACATAGAGCTAACAAAGAAAGATTGGAGTTTAAGAACACCATGATTGCTCATTTGCTTGATTCTCAACAAAAAGAGCCTCATTACTACAATGATGTTACCATCAAAGGTCTCATTCTGGTATGTCTTTCTATATGCCCTTGTCTTATTTCTTGGTGAATATACTTTAGTAGGAGAGTTCAATTTGTATAAACCGAACCGAAAAGCCTAAGTAAAAGCCAAACCAAACTGAATTCAAATAACATGATTTTTCAGTACGTAGCTAATAGTGAAACTGTTCATTTTTGATAGACCGATACCATTCCAACCGAACAGGAAAATTGATGTAAAAGTATTCATTTAGGCTTAATTGCTTTTGTTTTTTCATGAAACTAAAACAAACATTAAAGGCATCCAAACGTAACTTTTTAAAAAAATTTAGAAAACTAAGAATAAATTAATGTTTATAGAAAAACAATTCAAACCAAAACAAATGGTTCCATAATAAAATTTCAAATTGTTTAGATATACTTGCTAATCTGAAATATCAGAAACAGACAAAAAAAACACTTGAACTGGAATTCAAATTGAACACAAAGTCAAAGTCATAATCCCATAAAATTTTTTGTATTAAATCAAAGTCATCCATCTTGAAATTGTCTCCGGTTCCCAAAAACTATAATTAGCTAGAATCCGATTAAATCATCCACAGTAACCAAATTGAGTCGATAGGATTGAATAATCTAGTACCCAACAATACTGATATTAGTAAAACCTTTCTCAACAAAAAAAAAAAAACAATACTGATATTGACACCGAATCACAAATCCTGATTGTCATCTCCAACTCGAGCTGGACATAGCTAGAAACCAATGGAACCACGACAAATACAACAAAAAGGGCCAAAACAAAGAATGGTCCCACTCCGATTTTATGTCACAATAACGGTCCCGTTTTAATTAATAACTGAATTTTATTTTATTATCAGATGATGGTAATAGGAGGTACAGATACATCTGCCTTAACCGTGGAATGGGCGATGTCAAATCTATTGAATCATCCACAAATACTAGAGACCACGAGACGAAACATTGATACTCAAATGGAATCATCATCATCATCATCAAATACTCGTCGTTTGTTGAAAGAAGAAGATTTAGTGAACATGAACTACTTGAACAATGTTGTGTCCGAGACACTAAGGCTTTACCCTGTGGCACCACTTATGGTTCCTCATTTCTCTTCTTCTGATTGTGTCATCGGTGGGTTCGATGTTCCACGTGATACGATCGTGCTTGTTAATTTATGGGCTATACATAGAGATCCAAGCGCGTGGGATGATCCCACGTCGTTTAGGCCGGAGAGATTTGAAGGGAGAGATCAGTCTGGACATTATTGTAGTAAGATGATGCCGTTTGGGTTAGGGAGACGGGTCTGTCCCGGGTTGGGTTTGGCTAATCGGGTTGTTGGGTTGTTGTTGGGTTCGATGATTCAGTGTTTTGAATGGGAAAGTGGTTCAGGTGGTCCGGTTGATATGACTGAAGGTCCGGGACTTAGTATGCCTAAGGCTGAACCATTGGTTGTCACGTGCAGACCACGTGAGGTGGCTTCGGAATTGTTGTTCTTAGGATCCAAGAAAGTGTAGATTTGGGACTGATGTGGTTATTGAAGTCATGTCGACTTTTATAGTGTTCATTTTGCTCCGTGAAACAGCCTGGCCCAACAAAAAAGAAGATTGGTTTTTTCTTTTTTCTTTCGGCTTTCATTTTTAAGTTGTTTTTTGGATTTTTTTAAGAAATGGATTTTAGAGATTAAAGTTTTGTGCGTTTACATAAAATGATTGAGCTGCAATAAAATAATCATATGAAGATAGTAATCATATTTTATCTTTACTCATTCTCTATGCACAAAACACAATAAGAAAGATAAGACTGATCTATTATACATAATTGGAAAGAAAAAGTTGTTGAAGAAGAAGATATGATGTCTCAAATAATTTCCTTTGTTGTAATACTGTCCACAGAAACTTGTTCTTATCATGGATTTATTTTATTAATCTTATCATGGAAATCTGAAAGGTAGAAAAACTTGTTCTTATCACTATCAAATTATCATTTCAGATTGAAGACAAAAAAAAAAAAAATTATTTATTAAATATTTTATTACAATACAAGAAACAGAACATCTGGAAGCAGATAAACGTTTTTGAAGATCCCATTCAAGAACTCTCGCTCCGGTTCGGTTTAGACGAAAGCATGGTCTTGCTCCGCCGCAGGAATCCAGTCGTTCGTCGCCGGATTGCTTCTGTAAACCGCCTTTTCGCCTCCGTCTTCGATTGCAGAGGCCGCGGTCACGGCCTCTTCGCCGCCGTCTTCCTTAACCACATTTATAAACCCACTTCCGGTCTAGTTTCAGAAACAGAACATAGTTACAAAATCATATTTCTTCTGATGAAATTATTAGAAAATAGAGAGGGAGAGAGAGATGGAAACCGTGTGATGTTGCTTATCAATGGCGGTGAGATTCGTGTAATACTCTGTTTCCAAGAACTCATCTTGAATTGTGGATGAATCTCCCTCACCCAGGATTTGACCCTGAATTTTAACCACAAAATCTCGATTTTAACGACAATGGTCAGTTTATGTGAAGAAAAAAAAAAGTGAGTAGGAGTAGTCGAACATGAGTTTGTGACTGGAGAGATCGGAACTTGTCAGCCTCCGGATGGTCGGTGGATTGGTCGGAAGTAGAGAAAGATCCGGGAGGTCCGGGTTCGCTCCGGGTGGGTTTAGTGGGTCGTTTAGGGGCCAAGGAATCGAAATCAGCTCTGATCTTGTTCGCGTTCTCGACCTGCTGATCCGGGTCGGGCATTTCGTCGCTCCGGCTTGGCTTCACCGTAGCCATTGTCGGTCTCTGTCTTTCTGCTTTACAATAGAAACCAGCAAAAGAGAGAATGGATTTGCACACAGGTTTTTGGTTGTGTAAAAAGAAAATGGAAATGGGCTTTAATGGGCCCTTGTGTTTAATTTTTCTCTTTACAATTCCTAAGAAGAATTGTGCTATATAACAATGATAATAACGGTATTTAAGAAAATGAAAAAGATTTAAGTTTAGTATGTTTTTATATATTGTATGTGACTTTTTTTTTTTTATTGTATGTGACTTGAACATTATGAAACGCATAATCGTTATTATTTTATCAAATGAATTATAAATGTGCATTCTATTATACTGAAACTTTATATAAATATTTCGTGATAAATTACCCGAACACTTTTTGTATGTTTTCGTCATCTGCCAGTACCAAGTTATCATTTATCTAATATAAATATATTTTACGCAACAAATTTAACCCAAAAGAGATATATGCGATCAAGTTTGTATTGATTTTGTAATTACTGGACTTTTTTTTTTTTTTTTTTAATATCGGGATGGATTCGAGCCTTCGGCCTTAATCCTATCCCGGATCCGGAGTCAGCCTTTAGAAATCTCCTTAAATAATATTACTCTCCTCCCAACGGGAATCGAACCAGGAGCACAACAGTACCAACACTTACGTTTAAACCACTGGCCCAATGCACCGTTGGTATTACCGAACTTTTTAGAGGATTCGAAACTCGAAAGCTGGATGGCAATTTAGTCATTGTCGGAATTGGGCCCTACTCAGAACATAGTGTACATGAAACTTGAAGCTTCCCAATTCCGGCTCCTATGGAAAGAATAATTTTTTTTTTTAAATGTCCTTTTAATACCCCAAAGGCCAACACTTGGAACAAAACAAAAGGCTTACTAAAAAACGTTTGCATCTCATCTAAATTCGAATCATGAACTATCGTTTGCGACCAAGATGAAGTATATATATACTCGTATCTTCTTTGTAAAATAATCATAATCATGGTTGTATCATTTGTATTGCACCATATATCGGCTGATAACATCTCCTGCTTCTATATAATTGATTCATTTTGAATTTACGCGGCGGTTAATGTAGATCTCAAATCTATTTTAAAATTCGATTTAAAATAATTAATCTTATTGGCGCGTAATGTTTTTGAGAAGGAACCCGAGTATCGTATGATCAAAGAATTTTTCCCTTCTAAACTTTACACTGATCTTAAACGACTGAATAAATATAATAACCTAGATCTATAATAAATGAAAATACTTAACTATAACCTGAGCTAAACAAATATTGAAGTATAGGAATAATGTAAGAGCTTTTTCGTTGTCTTGAGTTAGCATTTTAGTGACCAGCACCTCTCCTGCTCGGTCCTGAAGCCATTGTGTGCATCCTCTCTCCAGCAGAGGAGAGCGACCGCAACTTCTTATAACCACGTATCACAACCTCTAATAATTCTTTACTTCGCAAATCAACCCCACGATTTCTTGATTGATCGATTTCCTCCGCTGAACCACCGAGGAGAACTCTGCAATCGGCGGTTCTTGATTCCGAAAAGGCTGAAACCAAGAACATGACCGTAAAGATCAAGCCAAAGGGTCTCATTTTTTTTTTTTGTGGTAGTTCGGTTCCTGGGGTTTAGGGTTTAAGACAATGAATGTGTTTTGGTGATTGATAGAAAGGACTAACAAAGGGGGAAGTAAAGCTTTATATACAAGTATGAAAAGATTCAAAGGTGGATGAAAAAGGATGGAGAGGAAGGAAGATAGGAGTTTCGATTAGAAATATAATATTATTAATGTTTTTCAAAAAATGGTTAGAGAATATAAAAAGGAACAAGATGTAGAATTAGACCCTCGATATAAGGGGATGGTGCAGGCGAATTAGTTAAAAAGGACGGTCTCTAGCTTCCTTGGAAGTGGACCTTTCGAAAAGTGCTAATTGTTTTTTTGACCAGCTAATTTTATTTTTATTTATTTTTATATAAATTACAAATTAGTAAGATTTTTTTTCCTTTGGCCTTAATATTAGCTTATGGGATTTGCTTCAATGTCAATAATAATAAATGAGTTAGGATTTGTTTATTGCTTAATATACACAAGATTCCAATGAATCAATCTCCCGAATCAAAATTCAAGTAGTAGTTGGTAATTATAAAACTGTTAACTTTTTATTAGTGGAGTTAGGCAAGAAAACTATATCATTATTTGGGATAATATGGTTTTATGATCTAAACATTTATACCGACAGGAAGGTTAGTCAACACCATGTATATTTTAGCAATAGCCAAATGAGTATAAAGTGAACCAAATGAAACTACTAGACTTATACAACTATTTAATTTCATTTTTATACCATTTTATATTGAAAAAAAATCTAGATTAACTTTGAGCGAAGGTTCACTTATAACAATTACTGGTTTTAGTTGATTATCTAAATCTACGGTCGTGGGTATTCGACTCAATTTCGAACTTCAGAAGAAAAAGATATAAGGTAGGGCACGAATGCGTAGATGTGACGTAGGAGTAGGTATTAAGTACGTATTTCATCTCACACTTTCGCGAATAATTTGATCGGAATAACTTTTTTTTTTTTTTGAACATTTGATCGGAATAAATTTGACCATACGAATCCTCGAGACTTGTTTTGCATAAAAGAACCTTTCCCTTGTATAGATCAAAATAAGTTTTACAATGTTACTCAATAATAATGATTTATTTTAACTGCATAATTTAATTAACGGTCACATTTTTTTATTGATAGAATTGTCTAGAAAAACCAAAATAAAATAAAATAATAAAGATTGAATTATTACAAATTTGTTTGTAGTTTTGAAACCGGAAAATGTACCTAGAAACGTAGAAGTCTAGCTACAAATGAAGATGATAGAAGACAACTAAGATTCTCAATGCCGTTGCAAGTATGTTGTTTTTTAAAAAAAAATGAATTTTATGCCATATTTAAACTTTTGATTTATATTTAAAAAATATAATATATGTAAGAACATGATCAATTGAGAATTGTAAAGG
>OVAY01002653.1:0-16092 GCA_900406395.1 Kernera saxatilis | reverse complement strand
ATGAATTTTGTCCTTGGCGATGAGTTGAACATGGCAGGCTTTGGTCCCTGCGGCCAGGTTATGCTGGTAAAGACAATAGTTGATGCGATTGAACCGAGACCCTTTGTCATTTACGATTTGAAGACTAACCAAATAATAAGAAGAGTTGGATTAAGTCCATTACCACCACATCTCTGGTATTTTGGATTCAGCGGTTTCCATATGGCTCTTTGCAGGATGATATTGACAACATTATGTATTTGGAGACCTAGATTGTATCTTTATAATTCAATCGTTTCTCGCGTGACAATACCACTCACTTAGCTTCTAAGATTAGACTACATTTTTCTTTAAAGTTATATTGGACTTCATTTAGATAAAGACAGATTATAATAATTGTCTAAATGTGGTTACCTTAAAACATATTACTTCTTCTTTGCTCAACTTCTTTATTAATTTGTATGACATACGTGTTTTGTATGATGCACGGAGAAACCGTTAAAGTGCCATCTCCCTTACCAGTTTCAGTTTGGGGACGGAAACTTATTTGGGGACACTGCGGAAACGTCCCCATGATGTACCAAACTTTAGGGGAACAACAAGTATTTAAGAAGATCATAGTTTACATACTAACAGCCTTCATTGATGGTATTGTATGATCAAAGATTAATCTAGTCAATAGTCATCCTCTTTGCATATTTTAATGGTTTTGTTTGATGATTTTGCATATTATTTTCACGGTGTTGTTTGATAGTTTTGTATATTTTAGTAATATATTGTCTACGATGGTTTTATATACTATTTTAATGTATTATAGATTTGTATCTATTATTTAAGGGTATTTTTCCTATATGTTTATTGAAGTACCCATGCCGTACATATATCTATAAATTTTTATTTTGCCGTTTGCCGTCTCCATTTCCTGTTTCCGTATCCGTTTCAGTGCTACATAGTTCTGTACTAACGTACATGTCAACTTGTTCTAGTGCCTGTTATATGTGAGGATGTTTATAATGCAACATTTGATATCGTGTGAGAAATTCATCAAGTGTTTGCACATACAAATGTTTGTAGCGTCTCAATTTTGTTGATTTTCATAATATTTAATTATGGTTGTTTAGTTCCTTGCTATATTCTTGATTACTTTTTTTTTTGTATGGTCTGACTCAAAAAAAAGATTGTTACTCTTGACACTTAAAAGTCTAGGGGTTCTACATATAGTAGAATTTTTTGGTCTTCGTATTGGATGGTAACATGTGAATATGTTGGGCCATGGAGTCAGAATGCACAAAACATGTCAACAATGATTGAAACCGAAATGGCAAAGATGGTAACATGCCAGTTGAGACATATTCACACGATTTGTGGCACTCTCATTGAGCTCACAAGAAAATCTGGCCACTTTAAAGAGATAGCTATCGAGGTTCAAAGAAGAGTGCCGAAACAATCAGGCACTACTAGAGCTACATGCCAAGAGTGCTGGTTGAGCCTGGTCACATGGTTAATCTTTCTGATGGGTGCAGCTAAGTGCAGCGAAAAAAATCAATGTGAAGCATCTTAGTGCTCAACTTCGGAGTCCTCAACACCACATCTTCTCTGGAGTATCGATCAATTCGAAATTATCAGACATCTATGTCAACAATGGCTGGTATTTTGCAACCACCTAGATCAGAACAACAACTACAACTTGCAGCTTTCTAATGACATTGAGAATCAAGATAGCTTTGAATCAGTAAAGTATCCAATAAATTAATCAAAGTCAATGTTATTGACATTTTTTAAAATCTGAAGACCAGTTTGGTTTGATTTATTCTGGATTAAAATTAGTATAATTTTGGTTCAATCCAATTTCAGTTTAAACATGTAAAATGGTTACGAACAATATTTGGCTTACTTATGGGTTTAATTATGGTTTAAAATTAGTATTATTTTGGATTAAAATTAGTATAATTTTGGTTTAATCCAAATTTAATTTGATTTGGTTTGGTTTACTTCTCGGTTTAATCATATGGTTTAGTAAACTATAATTCAAATTGGTTTGATTTAGTTAGGATGTGATTCGGGTACCGGTTCAGTTTAGTAAAAATGATTTGAATTCTTGATTAAATCAATTCTTGACAAAATTAGTAAAATGGTTACGAAAAAGATTAATTAGAACCAGTTTAATGTAATTAAGTTTGGTTTAGATCCAGTTGATTAGATCAAGTTTTTTTTTTGATACTAGATCAAGTTTCAGTTAACTAAATTTGGTTAAGGGTTAATGGTTCATTATGTCAGGATTGTTCTTTGTACCTTCATTGACATTAGTTCAATAATTTGAATTATTTACCCTTAGTTAAACCGCCAAGCCACACACAAATTAAGATGAGTCACGACGACAACTTTTTAGGATTGGCTTGTATGATTGTGAGTAGGCCTTGGCAAAAAAAATCGAACTGAAATTTGGCAAGGTTCTGTTTGACTTGGGATTAGAGAAGAAACCAATCGGTAACTTTTGATATTTAGTTCGGTCGACTACTAATGAAGATTCTTTCAAGTCTACCGACTAAACTCTTTGAACCAGAAACAAAGCTTACATTTGTGTCTCATAACTTGTAATTCACTTCTTGGTTGATCACTATCCTTTTCCCGGTTCGAGGCGTAACATTTGGTTTAGCAAGTCTTGGGAATTCCCAATCCTCGATAATCAGCCAATATTCCACGTGTTATCACATATAGTATAAGGTAAGTTACTATCCTATCAAGGATAAAATATTCATAACCGTGGGATTTTTTATAGTCAAAGATTGAATCCAAAGACACATATGCGTAAGGTTGCTACTTATAACCATATTTTGTCGATCGTTAGCTTGTTACCAACAATGGCTACAACACACCATACAATCAAGCATACAAAGGTTCGAAGCCTCATCTTATTTTGATTGAAACGCGGGTAAATTATTATATATCAGCTTAACACCGAGAAAGCTTCCTTAGTTGATAGACAAGACAATTTAACCACTTGGCTGCCATCCTTCAATCCAAACCTCTTCACTGCCACTGGTACATTGTATATATACAGCCTCAACTTTTATGCTTTCTCCATGAATAGCCAGTGCTTCTACGATTACTAGAGGGTATGGATTTTTCCTTCGGAGTGAAGCTACATGCGGAGATACGACAATGTAGTCCGATAACTTTTCAGCAGCTTTCATGACAGAGGACATGGCCAAGATAGGATCCGAGTCCACAGTAGGATTGATAACTTTACAGCGACTGCTAAACTTTGCATCAAGTGTAGCAATGACAGAAACAGGGATTGATCCGCAACGTTCACCATCCCTTTGCAATGTTGCTCTAAGGCGACTTCCCAGAGGATGATCAGCTGAAAGAAACTGCAATGGCAACAACTTAAAGCATTAGTGCCAATAACTTTTAGTACAGTGATAAATTAAATGTTGACCTACTAACATTTACAAACGTATGGAAATCTGAAATTGCTTTTGACCTACTAACCTCATCAGAAAATACATACTTAATGCGCTCAACGATATCATCCCAAGTTTCCTCCACAGTAACATCATCATCATCATCATCCCGAGGGTGAATGCCTAGCTGCAACTTGAGTAGTATTGTCTTCTTCAACATACACAGTGTTATGTTGGCAGGTAGCGTCTCATTTTTGTTGATTTTCATAATATTTAATTATGGTTGTTTAGTTCCTTGATATATTCTTGATAACTTTTATTTTTGTATGGTCTATGACTCAAGAAAAAAAATTTCACAGAGGACGATCCAGCGTGGCCGTCGATAACCGCGGCCAATGAGAAGCTATCGAGGGCTTCCAAACCAGGCCCGGCTCCAGATTTTAAGGGCCCTTAAAAAATTGTTTTGGTTCTATAATAAAAAATTGTTTAAAAAACAATAAATATATATCTAAAAAAATTTTATCTTAAAAAATTTTATGTTTTTGAAATAATATTTATATTTAGAAAAAAAAAATTAAAAAGCGGGTTCTTTTTAATATACAGCCCACAACAAGGCCCGGGGTCCCCCTTTTGAGCTGGCACTGTTCCAAACGGATAACAATGTCATCCTCCATCTCATACCGGAATTTTTGAACGCTCGTGTATCCCCATCGAATCGGCATCACACCGGTCAGATACGACGGTGCGTCAATGTTGGTCTTAAAAATGTTTGCAAAAATGTTAGTATTAAGATGTTATGTTTGGTGGGGCTTATTGAGAGAAAGATATTTATAGATTTTAAAAAGTTTAAGAATCCACTGTCATTAGTTCATAGATTCTCAATTATATCTTAGAAAAATCCACGGTTATTGGTTTGAGGAAAAAAAATAATGCAAATCAATAACAATTAATGATAATTTATAAAAATATTTGAAAATAATTAATGACAAATTTGGTAAATACCTAAAATATTTTAAAATCAGCAAACTCTACATAAATTCATCTTCCATTAATCAACGACAACCAATGATAATCCATAAAAATAGTTGGAAAATAATTAATGACAAATTTGATAAATGCCTAAAACATTTTAAAATCTCTCTATATTTAAAATTAGTCAACTCTATTCAAATTTCTATTTTAATGGTACATGATAATCAATGATGATCCATAAATATATTTGAAAATAATTAATGAAAAATTTGGTAAATGCCTAAAAACATTTTAAAATCATAGCTGTATTTAAATTACTCAACTCTACCCAAATTCCTCTCCCACTAATGCAATCCATGAGCATAAATGATAATCTATAAAATTATTTGAAAAAAGTATTTAAATATCTATATATTTAAAATCAGTCAACATCGATCGACGGTATGTTATCTGCTTTGTTATCAGTTATTTCGAATCCAAACTCCTTTTCAATGCCATAATCATCTCTAGAGTGTCCAAACTATCTAACACCAGCTCTGGCCCAACATATATTTGGGCCCTTGGTCGAAAATGGGCAAAAAACATATTTGGACATTTTATTACTTAAAAAATTTTGAGATTTTTTTGAATATTTTGTTAAAATCTAGGCCATTTTATAAATAAATTTTAAACTATTTTAATAAATATAAGTGCCACTTTTAAAGAATAGCATTTGGAAAATTTTGGTCATTTTATTAAAACGGGTCTTTTTCTGTAATTTAAAAAAAAAAAAATAGTCCTTTGAACCAGTGTACTTCTGTCCACAGACCACCATATTTCGATCGGGCCTATCCAAACCTAGATCATTGTTAAAATGTGTCTGTGGTGTCACCTAAAATACTATGAATTGCACTTAACTTATATTGACTCATACAACTACATTTGCTTCCTCAGATTTAAGTAATGGCAAGTTCATATCATAACGCAAAGGCCTCAGATACATATAACAATTTATTGAGCATGCATGCCATAAGTTCCATTTCCAAATAGCTAATCCAAAGACTAACCAATGGACTAAATGAAGATCAGAATTGAAAGCCTTTTGGCGAATGATTGCCTAAAACGTACAATCATTATCTATATAATCAAAAGAAAATGCTAATGAAGACAAACATTCACTGAATCACCGAATTGGTTAGAGCTATCTGATCAGATGTAATGCCATAAATTACAAATCAATGAACATATGACACTGGCACAAAGCAAGTAACAAATGTTCAAGAATTGACAAAACTCCAGCTTCCATTATCAAAATCAAATGTCTATCTATCTCCACTAAATATCAGGTAAGAATCACCACTAAATCTCATTCCACATAGAATTGAATTAGAAAGGTCAAATTAAATCTGAAATACCTTAGAAGGCTCAACATTTTGGAAGTTTTTGATGACAGAGAGAACGCGATCTGTGACTTCGGATCCTCTGACTTCTTCAGGGAAACGACGAAGAAGAACGTAACAGGGAGGGGAAGTGATGCTGCTGGAGCTTTGAAGAGAAGGTGTGACATTGACTCTGAGGTTATAGATTTTAAAAAGGCCCGGTTCAAGATTTTAAGGCCCTTAAAAAATTGTTTTGGCCCTTAAATAAAAACGTTTAATATTCATTTATATGTTGTTTCTAAAAAATTGTTTAAAAAACAACAAATATATATCTAAAAAATATTATCGCAAAAAACTTTATGTTTTTGAAATAATATTTATATTTAAAAAAAAAAATTAAAAAGTGGGCTTTTTCTAATAAACAACCTACGACAGGGTCCGGACAGTCGCACCACTTGTCCCACTTTTGAGCCGACACTGTTCCAAACGGATGACGATGTCATCCTCCATCTCATCCCATAATTTTTGAACGCTCGTGTATCCCCATCGAATCAGCGTCACACCGGTGACGACGCGTCAATCCTTATAATCAAAACTCCAAACCCAAACTTCCGTAAAATCACAACGACAACAAATAAAGATGGAGAAAACCCAGTCCAAGCCAACCGGTTAGTCCCCCCGCCATTAAACTTCAAACCGTAGTCGACACCATCGTCATCATCGTGGCCTCTCCCTCTCAATCAAGGATTGTTTAAAACCCTAATCAGATTTGTCGCAAAAAGAAAAAAAAAACGTTTAAAAGTTGGATACACGCAGATCCTATACACGTAGCGCGTGACCTTGCCCATCATAAGATTAAGACTTTTGATTGAAGCTAATGACAATATGTTGAACACTTTTTCTTACGACCCTGTTCACGATGAATACAAAGTTCTTAGCACGGTTTGGGAGGAGGAGGAGGGGAGAGTTGTGAGATCCGAGCATCAAGTTTTGGTCCTTGGCACTTTGGCAGTGGCGGATCTAGAACTTTTTTTTTATTGGAGGCGAAATATATACAAATAAAACTAATATAAAAGTAAAAAACGTAAGCAAAATAACTTTTTTTTAACGAAAAAATAACATTTTATAAGTATATTTACAACTCTTTACTGAATTTGTATTTTGAATAATTATAATAAGCTGCCTTGTTTATTCATTACATGAGTTCATAACCAAGTTTTTTTTAAGAATGTGCACGTATGAATTATAAGAAAAAATATTACAAAGCTATTACATTATCTTTATTTTATTTTTTTAGTTTTACATTATAAGAGATATTTGATAGTCTGTATAAAAATATATTTATGATAGAATTCTCAGTTCAGTAAACTAGTATAAAAAATGAAATCCAACATGTAAAATAACCAAAAAAATTCCAAAGTATATATGTGAGGGACATAGTAGAAATATGTTATGATTTAGCGAATATTATACTATTACTGACTTTAGATTGCTTTTTGATCTCATAAAGATATAAACGAATTTAAACAGAAAAAGAAAATATTTTTTTTCTATGGAAAATGTTGGAAACGAAAAATGAAACAGGGGCAACCAATATATTTGATCGGGGGCATTGAATGAGATTAATGGTGCAACACTCAAGGCCGCATCTATCCTCATCGTCCTTACTCGAAAGGCCTGACCCTTAACGGTGTTAAGTATTATGGAGCTTGGATTGCTAACAATGCTTGTGTGGTCATGAGTTTTGACTTGGCTTATGAGCATTTCAATATCATTGAATTACCCATTGAGGCTGGCATCACCTGGCATTCTAGTCGCGCTCAGCTCATGATTTACGGAGGCAAATTAACTGTTTTTGAGTATTCCCGACTTTCTTTTGATGGGAGCCTCGACCTATGGGTTATGGAGGATGCAGGGAAGCGCAAGTGGTCAAACAAGACTTTTGTCTTGCCCCTTTCCCTTATGAATTTTGTCCTTGGCGATGAGTTGAACATGGCAGGCTTTGGTCCCTGCCGTCAGGTTATGCTGGTAAAGACAATAGTTGATGCGACTGAACCGAGACCCTTTGTCATTTACGATTTGAAGACTAACAAAATAATAAGAAGAGTTGGATTAAGTCCACTACCACCACATCTCTGGTATTTTGGATTCAGCGGTCTCCATATGGCACTTTGGCAGGATGATATTGACAACATTATGTATTTGGAGACCTAGATTGTATCTTTATAATTCAATCGTTTCTCGCGTGACAATACCACTCTCTTAGCTTCTAAGATTATACTACATTTTTCTTTAAAGTTAGATTGGACTTCATTTAGATAAAGACAGATTCTAATAATTGTCTACATGTGGTTACCTTAAAACATATTACTTCTTCTTTGCTCAACTTCTTTGTTAATTTGTATGACATACGTGTTCTGTACTTATGATGCACGGGGAAACCGTTAAAGTGCCATCTCCCTTACCAGTTTCAGTTTGGGGACGGAAACTTATTTGGGAACACTGCGGAAACGTCCCCGTGACGTACCAAACTTTAGGGGAACAACAAGTATTTAAGAAGATCATAGTTTACATACTAACAGCCTTCGTTGATGGTTTTACATATATTATTGTATGATCATATATTAAACTAGTCAATAGTCATCCTCTTTACATATTTTAATGATTTTGTTTGATGATTTTGCATATTATTTTCACGGTTTTGTTTGATAGTTTTGCATATTTTAGTAATATATTGTCTAATATGGTTTTACATACTATTTTAATGTATTATATATTTGTATCTATAATTTAAGGGTATTTTTCCTATATGTTTATTGAAATACTCATGCTGTACCTGTATCTATAAATTTTTATTTTGCCGTTTGCCGTCCCCATTTCCTGTTTCTGTATCTGTTTCAGTGCTACATAGTTATGTACTAACGTACATGTCAACTTGTTCTAGTGCCTGTTATATGTGAGGATGTTTATAACGCAACATTTGATATCGTGTGAGAAATTCATCAAGTGTTTGCACATTCAAATGTTTGTAGCGTCTCAATTTTGTTGATTTTCATAATATTTAATTATGGTTGTTTAGTTCCTTGATATATTCTTGATTACTTTTTTTTTTTGTATGGTCTGACTCAAGAAAAAGATTGTTACTCTTGACACTTAAAAGTCTAGGGGTTCTACATATAGTAGAATTTTTTGATCTTCGTATTGGATGGTAACATGTGAATATGTTGGGCCAAAACAAGCCTTACATAATAAGTTTACAAAAACTACTTAAAAACCCAAAATGAGCCCAAAGTGGTGTACCGCCTGAGGAAGAAGAAGGGATATCGTAACTTCACCCAGACACACGTGTCATCAACTGGAAACGACAAAGATACGTGTTAGATGAGAAATCTAAAGCTTTCCGTCGTCAACCTCCGCCGTCTGAGCTATCGATTACGATGAAAGAAATCATCCCCGAAAATGAAATCGAGCCATGATTCTTTTGTTTTTCACCGATAATTAAAAAAAACAAAACAAAAGGAGATAATCCAGATCTATTAAACTCATCCGTTTGCCAATATCATCAAAAATTTCTAATTGAGATCCGGCAAAAAATTATTTAAACGCGAGTAAACTTATTTAAATTTAATTTAAAAATTCAGTTTTTGCGATCGACTTGCGAGAGATCCATCGCAAATCTATCACAAATTTTGAATTTTTGGGGTTTAAGTTTTATGATTTCAAAAATGTTATAACTTTTGCGAGAGATTTGCAAGGCTACATTACAAATCCCTCGTAAATTTTGAATATGTTTGTTGCATTTGTTTGGGTCCTTTGGGATTTCATATTTGATTGTGATACTGCGACGGATTTGCGATGATCCCTCACAAATCCATCGCAAATCCAAAAATCAGAAATTTTAAAAAAATATTTTGGCATTTAAATAAATTAACGAGAGTCATTTTTAAATACATCATATAGCTTATTAGGGTTATGAGCCACTCCAAGTTCATCAAAACCGCCCAACTCAATATAATCATTATATTCTTTTAAGATATCTTCAAGTTGATTTAAGTGCATCAATTAGTGTAACATATACTACATATTAATTTAGGATTGAAACTTTTCCAAACTTTTTATTTTGCATTGCTATATTATCAACTATCCCGAATATACATCATCTTGGATTAACTTTGATAATTGATAATCTAATATTTATTTTCAAATATTGTTTTTATTTTTATTTATTTTATGATCATTTATTACATTTAAAGTAGAATTATTTTATGGCTATTTATAAAATAAAATATATGTTATACATAAAAAATATTCCACATATTGTATTTTTAAACAACTATTAAATTTAAACTTATTGATAAAGATAACTTACAATTTGACATCCGTTACAAAACAGTCACAATTTGTGAAGAATTTGCGACGATTTTGAGAATCCATAGCAATTTCGTAACAAATATATGGCAATTTTGCGATGGAAATACCATCGCGAATTTGCGACATATTTTATAATCATTGCAATTCCGTCACAATATACCACAAATTGGTTGCATATTTGCGATGGATTATGTTGTCATATTCGGTGTGTATAAGATTGCCCAAAAAATAGAGGAAGAGCCGAAGAAAATTGGTTCCATATACAAAAATTATTTCAAATTTAGCGTTAGAGAGAGAACATCATGCAACATATAATGTAACTTCGTAGACAAGTTATGACAAATTATATATATCATGATGTTCTCTCTCTAACGCTAAATTTGAAATAATTTTTGTATATGGAACCATTTTTCTATGCGGAATAGTAGCTAATGATTTTGAATAGGTGTATAACCACAAGATAACTGACTTATCACATCACACACAATCGATAGTAGCTAATGATTTTGAATAGATTCACCTGAAACCCAAAAAAACAAAAAAGAAGTTAGATCAATGTATAATATTAGGAGTATGAGCATTGATAGTAGAGGTGGAAGTAGGGACTTTGATGACTTGAACAAAGTTCTTTTCTTTGGCTTTAGATAAACATACTTCTCTCATGATGTCATGCATTTGACAAGAACCAATTCTTGAACTCGAGTAACTTCTTTTAGCAATAACCATATTTCTCCTTACTAGCTCTTCTAGGTAGTCTTCTCCACTTTCTCGAATTGTTGCTCCATCGCAAACCAACGTAATTATTCCTTCTGCAGCCCAGTAATTAATCAATACATCCGCTTCTATGTTGTAGTCCTTAGGAAAATGGGCTAGGTAAAGGAAGCAATGCTTTAACTGCATTGGCAAATCTTCATAGCTCAGAGACAATATTCTGTCAACCGTATTGAGATTGTTGTCATCTAAACCAGATTTTCCTATGATCTGAGTTCCAATATTGTCATATACTCTTTTCCATTTGGAAACCATATGTTTCTTAGCTAACAAGCCTCCCAACACCTTAACAGCTAATGGTAGTCCTCCACAATATGTGACCATTTTCTTACCCATCCCTTCTAGTTCTTCATATATCCTAAGTTCTGCAAAAAAATCACCAGGTCATATATTTTACGATTTGAGCCTTGGAATAAATATATTGTGTAATTTTATGACTAGATGAGAGAATTTGACGTATAAGTTAATCCACAAGATTTTTGATATAAACATTTAGAAGCGTAAGAGAAATCAAGCTTCTTGGTCTCAAGGATTTATAAGAGAAAAACAATTCACAAGATTATTGGTGGAATACCAGTTTTGTCTCTCTTAAGGAATACTATGCTCTCACATAGCTTCCAACTTTCTTCGGGAGTAAGGATCCTTGATCTAAAAGCAAAACATGTTGGATCTGCATGTAAACCAACATCTTCATTGCGAGACGTAAGTAGCATCTTCCAACCTACAAATTAAGGAATAAAATGCAATTATGACCAACGTGTGCCATCTTGCTACTATCTCTCGCTTTTTACAATCACTTATGAAATTTAAAATCAAAGTAATTATGTAATGTATATATGTACAATTAGAGCTTACCTCCTTTTTGAGGAAACACGGCTTTTAGTCCGTCCCAATCTTCGTTTTTCCATACATCATCAAGGACAATCAAATATCTAGATGCTTCCAACAATTAAAAGAGTTTACCCTGTAGTGTATGCTCCTCCATATGTTGAATGTCCTCATCATGTAGTCTAAGATCTTGCAATATCCTTTGCCAAATATTCTTTCGAGTAAACTCTTGCGAAACACATATCCATGCGAATCCATCAAAGTGACGTCGAACAATGTCATGATGAAAAACTTGTCTAGCCAGAGTAGTTTTACCAATACCACCCATCCCGGATATCGAAACCAATACCACAAAGCTTTAACGACGACAGTTTTCGTAGGTAAATCTAATTTGCGACGAGTTAACGTCGAAATCCAAATCGTCGTTAATTGATCGACGTAATTCATGAATCGACGGAAAATCGTCGTAAAATTGCCAATGAAAAAAATTCGTCGTAAAGTCGACGTAAAAGATTCGTCGGTAAATCGTAGCAAACATTACTACGAATGAACATCGAACTGAATGTCGCCGTAAAGTAAACGGTAATTAGTCGGGAATCTACGTTGTATTACCTACGATTAGAAAACGAATAAGAATTTGTGAATTTGAAAAAAAAAAAAATATACATCTGAAAGTCGACGTAAAAGATTCGACGTAATTGGATGGAATAGTTTCGACGTTAATTAGATGGTACTTTTTGTAGTGCAATCGTCGATAAGACCATCGAATTAACGACGAATTGCCGATTGAAAAATTGCTTGTAATAAAAAACCGGTACAAATAAAAAAACACGTGCTCTACTAACTTTTATGGACGTTCATTCGTCGTAACTTCACGTCGAAAGTAGACATTAGTAACTTCGTCGGAAATGAACGTCGCTTTTACGACGATTTACATCTTTGTCTGTAATTCGTCGTTAATTCGTCGGTAGTTAACGACGATTTTACATCGAAATGTTTTCGACGCAAATTAACGACGATTTTACGTCGTGCTTCTGATACAACGTTAATATGTCGTTAAGTGGTCGCTAATTTACGACGACGTAATTTCGACGTAAACTTTCGATGCAAACACCATGTTTTCTTGTAGTGGACCACTTGAATGTTATCATTCTCCACCAAATGAACAACCAATTCTTCAACACTCTGCTCCACTCCCACAAGATTGCTTTCAGAACTGTTTGGATACGTTTGTCGGATCACCCTTTGCTCTCTTTGTCTTTCTTGCAACGACATCGAACGAACACCATCAATGATCTGTTGTATTCCAAAATCCTGCATTCTCACAATCACCTTAGAGATCCTCGTAGTTATGCCTTCAATATCTAACGCAAATTTCCGGCGATCCACTAAGAAGCAAGAAAGTCTCTTGACATGCTTCTTGATCCCTTTATCTTTTAACTCTTTCAGAAGAAAGGATTCGATTATATCCTCAACATCATCGACAATGTCTTTGACATCTTCCAAGAAGTTTCTCACTCTGTCACTCTCAAATTTCTTGGCATATGCATCTTTCAACAATGACTGTAACGACTGTAACGTTCTCATCTGACATTTTAGTTCAGCAACTTGCTCATCAACTCCCTGCAATCGTTCAGATTCTCGACTCAGGAGCTCCCAAAGTTTCTGCACTCCAAACGACACAACTCCCTCAGCCATAGCCATAACTACTCTCCTGCTCCACCGTCAACGACACGTAAGCCAACAATCCAATGATAAAAACAGTACAAACTTGTAATAAGATCTAAAAGAACCCTTTACGAGAAATTATTGGTCGATCGAGTAAGTTATTATTGTATTCAAGCAAACTTGTATTTTAAGATTTGATCTAACGATTCAAGTGCGTTGAGATTCATGAAACAAGATTTTGTAATAATCCTAAGCATGTTTTAAAAGCAGATTCGTGTCACCACAGCAACGTAACAAAAGATTGATCAGAGAAAGTTTAAGCAGAGAAAAAGGAAAAAAGAATAATATGAAAAGAAAAAACACGATTTACCTTTCCTGAATCGGCTCTGCAACTCGCTTGTGGTAGAGACGTTCTTTGAAAGAAGAGAGATAAAGTTTTTAATATGAAAGAGTTGACTCCAAGTCAATCTTATCAACGACCTGACACATTGGCTCCAGAATCTCCACGATATCTTGTGACCAATGACCAATGATCGATTGCCACCTGTTTTTTTTTTTACTTTTGAATAAGAAGAAATAGTATTCACACATTGTTCTTTCGAAGAAATATGCGAGTTTTTGTCGTTAACGACGATGATTCCTCAGACATTATTAAACGTTTTTTAAACTTCTTTCTTTATCATTCAAGGAAAGAGCAATGGATATATTCATTTTCTCATTCAGATGTTGCATATAAGTAATATTGTTCGTTTTTTCTTTAAATTAAGCATGCGAGTATGGTTGCAGAGATTGGATATAATATGAATTGCATCTAAAATTAATCAGAACCTTTTGAAGCAATGGAAACTGATTTGATCTTAAATTTGTTTGTTAACATGTATTTTTACAAAAAAAAAAAAAAAATCAATCGTTTTGGTATAAATTGCATCCAAATTCAATCGGAAAATTATATAACGAACAATCAATAAAAAGACGTAATCCTATAATGTTTAGCGGATATACCACAGAAATATATATAGTAAGTAATAAAAAGATACAACCTTATGAAGCATACATCCCTAGGATGCATCTTTTAGGATATATTGTTGTTATTAATAGATATAGTGTTTTTTTTTAAGATTAATTTCAGGCTAATTCCATCTGGTTATTGCTTCCTATTTGTTTTTTTGTTATTTTTCTAGTTGTTAGATTTGCAACAAGTAAGTAAAAATGGAAATGTTCGTATTTAGCCAATGATAAACAACAATCAAGTTAGTTCGACAACAATGTGTTACAACATGCAATGATTTGCAACAAGTAAGTAAAAATGGAAATGTTCGTATTTAGCCAATGATAAACAACAATCAAGTTAGTTCGACAACAATGTGTTACAACATGCAATGATTTGCAACAAGTAAGTAAAAATGGAAATGTTCGTATTTAGCCAATGATAAACAACAATCAAGTTAGTTCGACAACAATGTGTTACAACATGCAATGATTTGCAACAAGTAAGTAAAAATGGAAATGTTCGTATTTAGCCAATGATAAACAACAATCAAGTTAGTTCGACAACAATGTGTTACAACATGCAATGATTTGCAACAAGTAAGTAAAAATGGAAATGTTCGTATTTAGCCAATGATAAACAACAATCAAGTTAGTTCGACAACAATGTGTTACAACATGCAATGGTCGCATTTTGGTGATACAATTATGTTTGTTTTGTCATTATTGGTTTAGCGACCGATTTTATCATTTTGTAATTTAAAGTTTAAAACACTGATTTTTCAAAGGGTTGCCGCTATATTCTTCCCTCTACTTAATGGCTTTCTCAGTTTTTCTACACGAACTTTTGGTCTCTTTAGAAAACAACATCAGAAAGTTTAATTCTTTAAAAAACTACATGAACTTAATTATTTTTATCTATTATAATATGCCTCCGATTGACCCAGATAATTACGATCAGTAAACCGGTAACAACGTTTTATTGAACCGCAAATACCGATTTTGACCCGCATTTAACTCGATTTGATTTGACCTAACCTTTCACCCGACCCAATTGATAAAAACAAAAGAAAAAAATATTAAAAAAATGGAATTAAGAAGTTTCGGGAATTCTTTACCCTTAGTTAAATCGCCAAGTCACACACAAATTAAGATGAGTCAAGACGACCACTTTTTAAGAGTTCGCTTGTATGATTGTGAGTAGGCCTTGGCAAAAAAAATCGACAGGTAAGTAGAGCTGTCAATTGGTCTCCTTGTGCATGGGCTCTCCCAGTCCAATTCCTTATGGACGGGCTATGGTCAAGCCCGCAAATACAACTGTCCAAATGGGCTAAAACCCGATTTTGTCCGCGGACAAAATGGACATGACCATATGGACATTGGGCAGGACCAAGGACTTAAAATTTTAGGGTTTTGTAATTTGGGGAAAATTAATTCACGAGTCACGACTCTCAGAATCTCAAATCAAAATCTCTTCCTCGTTAGTTCGTAGTCGCCACAATCACTTCTCTTCCTCGTTAGTACGTAGTCGCCAAATCAAGATCAATCCGGCGAAGATTGTCTCCGGCGGCGCTTCTCTCTCAAGCGAGCTTCTCCTCTTTCTGGTGGGTTAGCTTCTGATTTTGTATCTGCTTGGTCTC
This sequence comes from Kernera saxatilis, assembly GCA_900406395.1. Lineage (NCBI taxonomy): Eukaryota > Viridiplantae > Streptophyta > Magnoliopsida > Brassicales > Brassicaceae > Kernera > Kernera saxatilis. The sequence continues at coordinate 111 of OVAY01002653.1, read as the reverse complement.
TCTTTCAAAATCGATTCAAAATCGATTCATATCTTCACTTACTTGTTATGGGTTTTGATTTATTGAGTGTTGTAATCTGGTTTTGATTTTTGTAGTCACTTGAATAGAGTG
>OVAY01002652.1:1895-16097 GCA_900406395.1 Kernera saxatilis | reverse complement strand
CCGGGGAAATAGTGCGATAGCCATTAAGTTTAGGAATCTATTTAAGACTAAGGTTCTTTTTACTTTGTTACTAAGTATCTTTCTTTTGTTTTACCCTCTTGATTCGAACACTACAAGAAAACAGTCATTTTGCCAGTTCATTTTGTGACTACAGACGTAGTCGCAACAAAGGCGACTAATTTGTAACGCGACTGCCACTATATTGAGACTCCATTAACACAGTCGCAACACAGTTGTAATTTAGCGACCAAAATAAGAAGTCGAGGTTTAGTCGAGTTTTTGCTACAACTTTGCGACTCGATCACAACCAAAAACCGAAGTCGCAAACCAGTGGGAGATTTACAACAAATTTGCCACTCTTGTAATAGTCGCAAAGTAGGAGTCGCATTTCATGATCAATTGTTGGTGGCTATTTTTAGGGCTGCGATTTCNTGTTGGTGGCTATTTTTAGGGCTGCGATTTCGGGTATTCGGGTCGGTTCCGGGTATTTCGGATATAGACATTTAGGAACCACTTAAGAACCGATTGAGTTTCGGTTCGGTTTCGGTTCGGTCCTCAAAATTTAGAACCGGTGTTTACCCAAAAAATTTCGGATTCGGTTCGGTTCGGGTATTTATTATCCGAAATATCCAAAATATATCCGAAAATCCAAAAATATACCCGAAAATCCAAAAAATATACCTAAATATCCAAAAAAAATAAGAAAAAATATTCAAAAAATCAAAATTATGTTCGAAAACCCGATAAAATTTTTTAAAATATATCCGAAATACCGAAAAATATACCCGTAATACTAAAAAACTACTAATACATTTAATATTTTCGGGTATTTCGGGTACCCGTTCGGGTATCGGTTCGGTTCGGGTATTATCCGATACCCACGGGTCCTTAAGCATCTTACCCATTGGGTAAATTATCCTTATCCGAAACCGAACCGAACCGGATATTTCTTTGGTTAATCAGGTTTTGCATAGATCACAAGGTTTGGTAAGGGATTCAACTATTTGCCTCTTGAGTTTGTTATCAATAGCACATTGGGTGAAGTTTTTGGTATACATGGAGAGATTACAAGGTACGAAGACAACCTTCAACAAGATGAGACACCTCCTGATTTTTTGTTGAGATACCTGTTCTTATTATCTTCAAAATATGTCAGGCTCAGAAGATACACTGTTTCCGCAATGTTTAGTAACACAACTGTTATGAAATTTAAGTCTTTTTCTCCTTAGAGTCGTCCTAACACACTTGGCTATTAAATTCAGGAAGTACTCTTTGTTGCCAATCTCTCTCCCCATACAAAGAAAATATTACATATATAAGTAGCACCTTGAATTTCCACTTTTACAAGTTCTCGGAGCAACCAAGTCTAGATTAGGACTAGGACTAATTTATCACTCTTGAACCTAAGCTTACGCTAGCTATTTAGATCCACGACCGTAAATACAAAAAAATTATGTTCAAAACTTCACTAACTAATTCTTATAAATTTATATGAGAATATTTGAAAAAATTTAGAACCTTTATCAATTGATAAAATTCATAACGTACATAAAATAGATTATTTAAAAAAAAAAAAAAATTCCAAAAATTATGTAAAAAAATCGTTCTCACATGAAAAATTTCACTAATACATCATTTGTAAGACACTTTTTTTTTGGTCTTATTCTATGGTTAAATTTTCAAAAACAAACTACACAACCATTTACGGTTGCTTCGAAAGTCAAATTTTGTTACCAGTTTTTTTTTTAGACTGGAATATTACATCGAATGTGACATATATATATAAATTTGAAAATGTTGGAAATGATTGATATTTCCACTTTTACAAGTTCTCGGAACAAGGTTTTCATGATTGATATTTTATCCTCCACTTTTACAGTATCCGTTTCTTCAAAGATGTTGGAAATGTTGTAAGTGTTCGACTTATTGTAAACCACGAGGGTAAGCAAGTGGGCTGTGGCTTTGTCGAGTTTGCTTCTTCTTACGAAGCAAAGAAGGTGAGAGAGAAATTTTTTGTAGTAATCGTGAAAAAAATATTGAACTAATTTGAAAAGTAGTGTATATACTTATGATGAAAATCATACAAGTAGTTATTTGAAATTACGATAGCTGATTAATTCTTTTATACTGTAGGCGCTGGAAATGAAGAATGGTGAATATTTGCACGATCATAAGATTTTATTGATGAAAGGACTTGATAAAACTCCTGATTCTCTTCTTATTATCTTTAAAATATGTAAGGCTCAGAAGAAACAGAACTGTTGCCTCAATGTCGAAAGATGACTTATTTTGGGGATGCATCTTCAGATGAGGCTACTTTTTGTTGTTGTTATGCTTCTTAACTCTTTTTCTCCTTCAGATGAGCCAATCTAACACACTTCGCTGTGAAATTCAGGCAGCTGCCGTAAGAAAAAAGACTCTATTGGTTGACAATCTCTCTTGCGAAACTGAAATATCACATATGTAAGTCGCACCTTTAATTTCCTCTTTCGTTCTTGGAGCAAGTTATTCATGACTAATATTTTATCCTCCATTTTTACAGCATCGATTTCTTCAAAGATGTTGGAGAAGTTGTTCATGTTCGACTTGTTGTAGACCGCAAGAGCAAGAATTTGGGCTATTGCTTTGTTGAGTTTGCTTCTTCTAACGAAGCAAAGAAGGTAAGAGTAGTTTATAGTAATGATGAAAAAGTATTTTAGTATTCATTTGAAACGTAGTGTATACTTATGATGAAAATTATACAGACAGTTATTTGAAAGAACAATTGCTGATTAAATCTTTTATATACTGTAGGCGCTGCAAATGAAGAACGGTGAATATTTGCACGATGGTCAGATTTATCTTGATGTGGCTACGAGGAGGGGAGCTACACGCCCTCCAAGACCCAAGTGAATTGATTTATGTTATGGAGATTTGTTTATGTTACACTGGTTGTAGAGTTTTGATGCCATCACAGAAAACTAACGTTACTATTTTTTTTTAATTAGGTATTGCATAGATCACAAGGTTTGGTAAGGGATTTAGCACAAACCCGAGGCCTAATTTGGGCCCAGATCATCAGTCGGGTTGGGGCCCAGGAAAATTCATCTGTTGGGCCTAATCCAATTAATAACGAAGACGACCTGGCGACTTCATCTCAGGACGAGCTGATCAGAAGGCTGAGTCAAAGAAGTTGGAGAAAATCTAGAAAGATCTTCAACAAGTCCTTAAAATCAAGTAGCTCGTGGAGGAGGCCGTAGATCTATTTAAGCAACAGAGAAGATCATTTAAGGATCTTCTTAGCCACTTTCACACTCACGAGCTCTCGAGAGAGAAACACTTACTTTGTAACCTCTATTCGAGACTCTCTGTAATCATCTCATATTATCAATACAAATCCAATTCACCATTTCTAGCTCATCTTTGTTCCGATCAAGCTCATAGACAAAGTCTAACCCATCGTTAACCCCGATCAATCATATAAATAGAAAGTGCGGATCTCGCATCCACATTTTGGCGCCGTCTGTGGGGATGATAAAGGTCTGTTAGAACGACATGGATCCTTCACGATCTGAAACCGCTGACCACGATTCTCAGGTCACGCCTCGATCTGGGACAACAGGAACGCTACCCCCGATTCCTCTTGTCACAGGATCAACCGGACAGGACGATTGAGTCCTCTCCCCCTAACGAGTCAGGGAGGATCAACGTGCGCCAACTCATTCTGAGCACGCAGAAGACCTTCCCCCGGCTCTATCGCTAAAGAGCATGCTAAATGCCCTGATCGGAATCACGTCACAGCAAACAGATTCCAGTCGATTCATCCTAGCCCGCTTGGCTCGATGCGAAACTGATTTCGCTGCACAAATAGCTGAGCTCGCGAGGACCACACCAAGCTCATCTGCCTACCCAAGGGCGATAGGGAGCCCACTCCCACGAACTCGCTTGGATTTCTCTCCGATCCACGTGCCCAACGGGCACACAAGCAGCCAGACCCCTGAGGTCGTCAGGGAACCACCTTTACAAGTGGAATCCTTATCGGCTCCAACGAGCTCACTAAACCTCGACAGGTCAGAGCCGAGCTCTTCTGCTCATCAGCCTTTTGAGTTCGCAAGAGAGGCGAGCTTGTTACCTGGCCCATGACTCCCCTCAGCTCTGCCAGGTTACGAGCTCCCCCCAGGGATTCCAAATGCCAGATGGGTAGGAGCTTCCGCGATAGCCTCATAGAGGGGGATAGGAATCCCAAAGCCCACATCACGGCCTTCAGGCTTGCGATCGAACGAGCTCACCTGAGCGACGAAGAAAAGGAAGCCGGGTACTGCCAATTCTTTGCAGAAAACTTAAACGGACCTGCTCTAGAATGGTTCTTGAAATTAGAACCCAACTCGATTGACAACTTCAAACAGTTAGTCACCGCTTTCCTTAAATGGTATTCTATATTCATGGAAACCGGTTCCTCGGATGCGGACATGTGGGCTCTATCCCAAAAACAAGACGAGTCCCTACCTTCTTTCTTAACCCGTTTCAAAGAAACAATATCGAAAATAATCGGACTCAGCGACACGGCAGCTATCGCAGCTCTGCGCAACGCACTCTGGTACCAATGCAATTTTAGGCAAACGCTCATCACGAACTAAACCCGCAACAATCGAAGACGCACTTCACCGCGCTTTCAATTGGGTTATCGCCGAAGAAGAGCAAGAAGCTCTAGCTAAACGCTTCGACGTCGGCAAACCTGCTCTGCAGGAGAACAAAGAATTCAAAGAATTCAAAAAATCCTTCAAAAAAGATTACCCGAAAGAAAGTCAAGGCCAGCACACTTTCAGTGTACACAACGCCATGATTAAGGGCAAAAAGCCCGACGAAAACTCATATTGCACTTTCCACAAAAGAAAAGGGGACACCACGCTCGAGTGCAACCGCGTGAGAGATATACTAACCGCAAAATGGTTAGCTGGAGAAATCAAAGACGTCGACCTGACGATCGAAGATACGAAAACTCCGAAAAATCAAAAGAAAACTCCTCCCACAAAGAGGGAGAGATCAATCGATGAGAATCACGAAAACTCACCACCACCAGCTCCTCGGAAACACATAGATTGCATTCTTACTGAGGCAAACCTCTGTGGTGGCTCTACGAGCTCATTGACAACTCCACCCCCTGCTCCTAAAAAGCGAGCCGACTCCAAATTAACTATGCCATACCTATGCAGCAAGTTAAACGAGCTCGTAATCTCACAACCGAGAAGCTCGACTACGACCCCATGTGGTCCCAAAAAGCGAATAAATTTCATCCTAGGAGGATCGAGATTTTGCCGCGACTCCGTCAACTCGATAAAGGCTTATCAAAGGAAAGCCGAAGGCAAATCAATCGATCTATCTCCTGAAAACGGACCCGACAACGAGATTACATTCTCAAAAAGCGAAACTTCCAACTTAGACAAACAAATTGTTTACATCGACGACATGCTTGTCAAATGCTCATCCGGAAAAGACCACATACCCCACTTGCAAGCTTGTTTTCAAATACTCAATCAGTTCAGCATGAAACTCAACACGACTAAGTGCACATTCGCAGTAGGATCTGGTGAGTTCCTCGGTTACCTCGTGACCGAAAGAGGAATCAAAGCCAACCCGAACCAAATAAACGCGCTACTCGAAATGCCTTCTTCGAAAAACACTAGAGAGGTACAAAGACTCACGGGAAGAATCGCCGCCTTAAACCGATTCATTTCCAGATCAACAGACAAATGTCTTCCATTTTACCAGCTCCTTAAAGGAAACAAACGATTCTTATGAGACGAAAAATGCGAAGAAGCCTTTAAACAGCTTAAAGCTTACCTGGAAGAACCTCCTCTCCTAGCCAAACCGGCCGAAGGAGAACCTTTGTACCTGTACATAGCAGTATCCAACGCTGTCGTTAGCGGGGTACTCGTACAGGAAGAACTCAACGAGCAGAAACCAATCTTTTACGTAAGTAAGACATTGATCGATGCCGAGATCCGCTACCCCGTAATGGAAAAACTAGCTCTAGCGGTCGTAATGTCAGCTCACAAGATCCGACCTTACTTCCAATCACTCGATCGTCGTCATGACCTCACAACCTCTCCGAACTGTCCTGCATAGCCCCAGCTAATCGGGACGGCTAGCTAAATGGGTAATTGAGCTAAGTGAGTATGATATCGAATACAAAACGAAAACATGCGCTAAAGCGCAGGTCCTCGCTGACTTCGTAATCGAACTCCCGGCTCAAAACCCGGGTGAAGTAAGCCCGAACACGAAATGGACACTCCACGCCGATGGAGCCTCGTCCAAGAACGGTTCTGGGATAGGAATCCGATTAGTATCTCCTACTGGCGAGGTGATTGAACAACCCTTTCGCCTCGGTTTCAGTGCTTCTAACAACGAAGCCGAATATGAAGCCCTGATTGCCGGCCTAAAGCTAGCACTCGGAATTGGAGTACAAGAAATAGATGCTCATTGCGATTCCCACCTCATAACTAACCAGTTTAGCGGGGAATACGAGGCAAAAGATGAACGCATGGAAGCATACTTAAAGGTCGTATCTGACCTCGCAAAGCAGTTCACTAAATTCGAACTAATCAAAATCCCTCGTGGAGAACACCTCAGCAGATGCCCTCACGGCGCTAGCCTCGACCTTAGACCATGTGGTCCGAAGAGTCATACCCGTAGAAAGTATAGAAAATCCAAGTATCAACCTCCCCCTCAAACCCTCCGAGGTTAACGAAATCGAGGTAGATGCAACGAACTCAAATCCCGACGAGGATTTCGACAACCTCGACCCTACGAATCCCCATCCAGTCGAACCAGATACGGAGGTCATCGCAGACGAGAACGACCCGATTCCCATCGAGGAAGAGGAAAATCCCAAAACAGACTGGAGAATTCCATTACTCCAATATATTCAACACGGGACTCTCCCTCCGGACAGATAGGAAGCCCAAAAAATCAAGATACAAATAGCCAGATACTGCCTCATAAATTCGGAGCTATACAAACGCAGCACATCCGGACCATATTTGAGGTGTGTACACGGCGACAACGCCGATACAATCATGAGAGAGGTCCACGAAGGATCATGCGGAAGTCATTCCGGTGCGTATCAAAAGACAGGGATATTTCTGGCCGACATTGCTCGCCGACGCCGACATTGCTCGCCGACTGCGACAAATATTCCCGAGCATGCGACAAGTGCCAACGGCACGCACCACTGATTCACCAGCCATCCAAAAAATGTCCTCCATATCAGCCCCTTATCCCTTCATGAGGTGGTCAATGGACATAATCGGACCGCTACACGAATCCGGAACTAGACAATTGAAATTTTTGCTGGTCCTCACCGATTACTTCACCAAATGGATCGAGGCCCAAGCCTACGCAAAAGTTACAGAAGACAAGGTACAAACCTTCATCTGGCAGAACATCATCTGTCGTCACGGCCTCCCTTACGAGATCGTGACCGACAACGGAACCCAGTTCACCTCGAAAAAATTCGAATCGTTCTGTTCAGAATGGAAAATAAAAATGAGCTTCTCGACCCCACGGTACCCTCAGGGGAACGGACAGGCCGAAGCAGCTAACAAGAACATCCTAAACAACCTCAAAGAGAGGCTCGATTCTAAAAAAGAAAGATGGGCAGAGGAGCTCCACAGAGTTCTCTAGGCATGCCGTACAACTCCACGTAGAGCCACAAGCGAGACACCATTCTCCTTGGCCTATGGGATGGAGGTGATGATCCCAGCCGAGGCTGCAGTTCCTAGCCTTCGAAGGACTCTAAATCTCGAAAACGAAGAAGAAAACAACAACATGATCCTCGATGCCAATGATACAATCGACAAACGACGTGATCAGGCACTAATAAGGACACAAAACTATCAACAAGCCGCAGCTCGCTTCTACAACTCTAAAATCCGAACAAGGACACTTAGAGAGGGCGAGCTCGTATTGCGCAAAGTATACGAAAACACTAAGGAATACGGCGCAGGAAAGCTTGGAACTACCTGGGAAGGCCCGTATCGGATTACCCAAGTAGTTCGAAACGGCGTTTATCGGCTCGAGACCCTGGGAGGAATCCCAGTGAAACGACCTTGGAACCCCATGAATCTAAAGAAGTACTACCACTAAGTACTTACGAAAATCGAACTACGTTAAGGCTTGATCCCTTTGCAGGGTACGTAGGCAGCTCGCCCAAAGAGTCCAGCCCCCACTTTGATAGACCAGACTAAGCCCAAGGCCCAAGCCTACGCAAAAGCGGACCTGAAGTCTAATACCGAAACAGCAAACACTCGCTACTCACAACTCGCCAAAGGAGCCCAACCTCAGCACAACCAGATGCTTTTCCTCCTTTTTCTTCTAAGGGTCCGAGGTACCGAGCCCCCAGCTCATACCACCCTTACTCGAGCCGAGCTCCCAGCTCACGCCTTGTAACTGCAACGAAACTAACCTCTTTGTTTGTTGTAAAAAGCCGAGCTCATAGCTCGCATCTCATAATGAATAAAGCCGAATTCACCATTCGCACTCCTGTTTTCATTTAAGTAAAATTTCATTCATAGTCTTATTTAAACTAGGGCTCTCAGACTGCACCTAAAGCCGAGCACCAGCTCGCACGACTCTTCCTCGCACCACAAATCGAACTAAACAATAATTCACTTAGGACGTGGAAAGTCAAAAAACTTGGACGCGCTATACAAGTTTAAAGCCGAGTCTATCTCGCGTTATGACCGCTGATCTAAATCGAAATCAGCACCAAAGTCTTGATCTAACCCTAATTCTCTTTCCTTAATTGGAGTTTTGTTTATGGTAGTTTCCCAATCTGGAAACTTTCCACTTTTGGAAAGTTTCTATTTTTGAAAACTTTACATTTTCGAAAAGTTCCTTTTATGGAAAGTTTTTTTTTCTCGACCTCTTCCATTTATGGAAAGTCTGAAACCATAACTTGCACATCAAATAATCTCCTTTACTTTCTTAAGCGCAGATCTTCTGTCTTGTGTAGCTGCTCTCTCTTGTTCTATTCATCGTCTTCAGTCAGCTAAGGTGAGAATGCGTGATATCTGGATCTTAAAACTTACTTTGTGTATGATTAGGCTCATATAGACTGGACCTAGGTTGAGTGGTGCGGGAATCTAGGATCATGCTACTTGCATTAGTTATTGCTTGTTAGGGATGGTTCTACGCTGGAGATGACCGTATGGGGAAGTTCCCATGACGTATTTTCACTCCGGCCTACTTTGGGCTTACAGTCCTGTGCTTATCCTGGGGGATAAAGGTCGACAGACCACTGGATATGGGCTGACGAGCCGGAATATACGGATGCCTTGCTTGTGTTTGAGATTGCGGATTATGTATTAGAGATAAGGGTGGTTGTTACATGTGCTCCGCACAATAGTATGTATGGTTACTTCTCTGAAAGTCTTGTTTGTATGTGCCTCATTACCGTCTAAAGGCCAAAAAGAAAATGAATTCTCCAAACCCTGAAGTCAGGATTCGATACAAGCTTGAAAAGGTTACACCTTCCTTGATATAAATTCTTATTCACTACCTATAGTTTGCTCAGCTTTATCATTGTGGTTACTTGCCAACTTCGAAATTGTAACGTCCATCTCTATGGATCGAAAGTGATAGGAAGATGACCATTAAGGAGTTTTGGTTTGGTTGGGTTGCGACATGGGCTTTGACTAAGATTGAGCCACCTTTGTTTCTGCATTAGCCTATAACCTGAGGTGGCATCGTTTTGGTCTTTCTGAGTGTTGTTCGAAGCTACAGATTGAGTTAGAGTCTCTCCTCTGATATTCCGAACCATAATGTCTAGAGTCTATAACTTTTTCAAGAAGCCATTTATGAAAATAACTTAACTTCGATCTAGTTCTTTATTCTCCTCGGATTTAAAGGCTTCTAAAAAACATATATTTCTCTATCTTGAATATCTCCTTAGGCTTAAAAATCAATATTTCATAAAGATCTATGCATGATTTTAGAATGAGATTAAATTACGAAATCTACTTGTATAACATATATAAAACACAAAAAATTAATTAAAATTTTACACCATTAAGTAAGAATATTATATACACCGGCCCGGGTCAAAAACCATATGGATCCTGTGCAATATTCTTAGTTATGAATATTTTCAAAATTTGGACCCTGTTTAACAAAAAAAAAAAGATATTAAAAATTTTGGGCCCTAAACCCTTTAAAAATTAACAAAATTTGTGGGACCTAGTGCAAAGCATTGTTCGCACTTCTTTATCACCGGGCCCTGTATATACATCTAGGGTAAATTTAGTTCTATATAAGGTTCTCACTCTCGGAGTTTTCTTTTATTTCATTTACGCCGCAAGAAAAATTTCAAAAGAGTTGATTATTTTCTATGAGAATTCTCTTGAGATTTTGATCATAGCAAAAAAGAGATCTTGAAGTCGGCCAAACAATCGCAAAAGTACAATTTTGTATAAATAAATTAAAAGATTTTTCTTTTTATTTGATTTCATTTCAAATTTTCAAATATTTGAATAACTTTTTGTGCTCCTGTTATGAGTTCTCTTATCATCTTTTATTTTTCTTCCTTTTTCATTTTTTTTTGTATGTTCCATGTATTTTTATGTTTTTTGTTAGTTTTTTAAAATTAGATTCATGTGATTTTAAATTGAAAGATCATAAAAGTTAGGTTTGGTCAAAAATCATTAAACTTCATATGAACCTTTTTTAAGAAGATATGTGCTATATATATCTATATATATATTGTCTCGTTTAATATTAGTAAATATGGGTATTCTTGTTTTACAAAAAACTATTACTACGAAGATTTTATAGCAAAATCGTAAGATTCACCATAGAAAAAAAAAGAACAAGCAAATCTCTCATCTTGATATGTTGGAGAAGAACATGATTTTTTCAATAGTTTTCTTATTTTTTGTTTGATTAGTAATGTTATTTATTTTTAAAGAATGAGGGACAAATTTACATATTATATCCAACTTTTCACTAAGAGCTGAGCTCACATCCAACTACTAGATGATATATATATATATATTTCTGCTTGTTATATGCATAAAATTTTGATACTTTTTTATTTGCAAATAACCTCAAGTGGGTAGAATTTTGATAGTGTTTTATATGAAAAACAATAGGTTAGGTACTCATCGAATATCATTACAATTCAAAACCAGGAACAATATCATACTTTGGGAGAAATTAAAGTCTTGATTTTTTTTTTTTTTTTTTTTTTNTAAATTTTTTTTTTTTTTTTTTTTTTTTTTTTGGTAAAATGTTAAATTAGAAATGTTAAATTTAAAGTCTTGATTTGTTATCAAGTCATGAGAGAATTAGAGATTTGCTTGTTCTTCTTTAGCAAAACAATTCTCGACATAACCATAGTCTTTGTTCGGCTTTCCTATAGGTTAGATATTACATTTTTATTTTTGCATTAAAAGCTGAACCATCAAGATCCGTAGAAACATATCAACAAAAATTGTGAATGTCACAACATAGCTCATAAGAAAAACAACAGATCTCACTGTATATTCACCACTCTTATTATAGATGCAGCACCAGAAATCATCTTTATTGGCCACATGATTGTTTGCTAAAAGGTCATCAATCAGCTTATAATTCCACCTTCTATAAATATGATCAATGAGCTCACTAACTATAATATCGAGATTGATGATAGGGTTCTTGATTAAATGTCTTCGCCTACCCTAATCAAAAATCCAAGAATTCCTCAATACAAGAGAAGACTGTCCATTTCCAACCATTTTCTTCATCCCTCTATTAAGCAAATCACGCACATGAATGATACTTCTCTAAGGGTAAGAGGGTTTTTTACTATCTCAGCTTCCAAAAAATTCTCATGATCATAATAACAGCTATGAAACAGTTTCGAGAACAGACAGTCAGGATAATGTGCAATCAAAATGTTATATGAGATTAACCTTTCAACCACAAACGCATACTGAGTTAGAGACACAAGAGTGATAACCATGGCTGCAACCTCCAAACTAGAATCTTTGACACAATTTTATAAAAAACTGAGCAAAAACGCAGATCTTCCATTGATTTGGGATCCATAATCTTTGGCAAGAGACAAATAACGGTAAACTTCCACTCAGGTGGAAAGGAGCCAGACTCAAAGAGCCCTTGCACTTCAACTGTGACCTGATTTTAAATAATATCGTGATCTCTCAGGGTGACCTTATAAGTGATCGGTTAGGGCTGGTGGGTTAATTTGTTCTGAAATGTCCTCACTAATCCACATGTCTTACTAGTGGCGTAGAAATGTTAATTCTATTTTTCTATCTCATATGTTGCTTGTTTCGTAAATATGTTCAGAATTACATGTCCTCACTGATCCACATGTCTTACTAGTGGCGTAGAAATGTTAATTCTATTTTTCTATCTCATATGTTGCTTGTGACCTTTAAAATCGGTCTTAAATGTTTGGGTGGTTATATTTAGCGTTTAGCATCTATGTTAGCACGTAGCATTTTTTATCGTCAATTACATCATTTATTAGACGAGCGAATCTAACTCTTTGTAGTTAGAAACACGAAAAAACTTCATTGATAACTCTACATCGGATAATTTTATCTACCCCACAAATATCCACCAAAAACGGTTCCACATGCACTTCACGATAGACAACTTTACTTTTAACACATAACGTGATTAGTGTATCATTATCACACTTATCGAGGTCTCAAATTATGATAACGTGGACATGGATTCGATTTGTCGTGGCAACGATACACTAAACAACAGCCCACACGCTCACCCCACTGGTCTACAATAGCTCGAACACGAACAACTTCTCCAACATCTCTGAAGTAATTGATGCTGTAAAAAAAGGAGGATAAAACATCAGTCATGAAAAACTTGCTCCATGAACGAAAGAGGAAAGTAGCCTATTTGCTTATTACCCCTTTCTAAGCCAACTTCCGTTTTATTGGCCTATTTGCTTATTACCCCTTACTAAGCCAACTTCCGTTTTATTGGCCTATTTGCTTATTACCCCTTACTTGTTTCATGCATATAGAATTTTTTTTTCCCATTAGTTGTGATTTTATGTTTGTTATATTACCGTCAATTTTGTTAGTCATGGCACTAGAAAAGTGTTCCACATCTTGTTGTCATGAGAAAACACTAAAAATGTCAGAATTCTTCTGTGGTATATTCCAAAACATTTTAGAAGCTCAAATGGTCTTAAAAGAAACCACGAGATTCTTTTAATAGATGGAATGGGAATGTCATGGGAATTGGATATAAGGTTCAACATCATATGGTACACCAATTAGTTTGAAAACTTCTTCAATCTTGGGTTATGTAAAAAGTATAAGATGATTTGTAGAATTTTGTATCCAATGCCCATGATCTTTCTACTCCATAAGTTAAAACAACTTTTTGTAGTTTTTAGACCATTTAATCAAGCTTCTGAAATCTTTTGAAAAATATTGCAAAAAAAGATTCATATGTTTTGAGCGTTTTCTCATGACAATGACAAGTAGTTGAGAAGAATCTATATTGTCATGACTAACCAAATTAAAAATAATATAGTAAACATGAAAAACTACTCACTTAAAATAACAATAATATAGCAAACAAGTGAAAGAGTACACTTACTTTAGTCTCATGACTAACCCAAAAAGAATTCTATATGCATGAAATATGTAAATGATAGTAGGCAAATAGGTCGCAATACTTTTTTTTCATTTAAATCATAGATCATATGCTCAAGTTTAACTAGTTTTAGTGGTGTTTCTTATGCACTATATTGTGTTTGTACATAGTTATTGGTTATGCTTTAAATGCAAAGAATAATTAAGATGTGATGTTCACCCTATAGGAGAATAAAATAAACTCACAGTTGTATGTAACTGGCTCTACTGTGCAAAATTTTAATGTCAAGTATTAGTTTACGGTCGAAGAACGAGTTGATTTTGGATTATCCCCTGAACTGGTAACAGATCTACACTTTAATTTTTGGGAAAAAAACGAAAAATATAATAAAAATCTAAAAAAATTCTAGAAAATCAGAAAAATCTAAAAAAGTTTTCTAAAATTTTCTAAGAAATCCAAAAAATTATAAATTAGTTTAAAAGTATTAATTAAATTTTAGATAAAAACTAAATTATAATTTTCCAAAATTAAAAAATCAATTTTTTTTTAAATTTATACTATATCAGTATTTAATATATTTTTACTTATATA
>OVAY01002651.1:0-16099 GCA_900406395.1 Kernera saxatilis | reverse complement strand
GTGATAGCCACTCTTCAAATCTACTTTGGAGAAGATGGTAGAACCACTCATGTCATCAAGGCGTGAGATTGGATGCCTATACTTGATGGTAATGTTGTTGATAGCTCGGCAGTCCACGCACATCCTCCATATCCCGTCCTTCTTAGGGACTAACAGCATGGACACAGCATAATGGTTAAGACTCTCACGGATATAGCCTTTCTCCAATAAGTCTTGCACTTGTTTCTCCAGCTCCTTGGTCTCCTCCGGGTTCATTCGAGACGCCGGTTTGTTGGGCAAGGCAGAACCAGGGACTAAATCAATCCGGTGTTCTATGCCTCAGATGGGAGGTAGGCCTGGTGGTATCTCTTTAGGAAACACATCTTTGAACCGACTTAGAACAGCTTCTATTTTAGTTAAAATCTCAACTTCACCTAAACATGTACTTGGACATTCTTTGAAAACCATTAGTATCACGGTGCCTTTGGCACTCATGGTTTTACAAATTTCACTAGGATTTAGATATAAACTAGATTTCCTAACCTCTATTTCTTTACTCATGTACTTCAGATGGACTAAGAGGGGCAAGATTATACTTACGGTCCTTGTGAATAAAGGAGTAATGGTTGGAACGAACATTATGGTTTGTAGCTCGATCAAATTGCCATGGTCTCCCTAGCAAAAGGTGCCCAGCTTGCATTGGCACCACATCACAAGTGACTTCGTCTTGATATTTTCCCACACTAAAAGGCACGGTTACTTGTTCTGTGATCTTGAGCTCAATAGTGTCATTGAGCCACCTTAGTTTATAGGGCCTTGGATGTTTAGTCCTTCCAGAACCTAACCTGTCCACCATGTATTTGCTAGCCACATTAGTACATGAATCACTATCTATGATCAGATTACATACCTTGCTCTTGATGGTGCATCTGGTGTGAAAGATGTTCTCTCTTTGTGCTTTCTCTTCAGGGTTGGGAAGAACACTTAGTACTCTCCTGGTCACGAGCAGCTCTCCTGTGTCAGGGTACTCAACATCACCCTCTTGTTCATCTAGTTTGTCTTCCTGCTCATCTTGTGACTCATAGTCTCCACTAGGCGTGAGAATCATAACTCTCTGGTTTGGGCATTCTCTAGCCATGTGTCCCCTGTCTTGACACTTAAAACATGTTATATCTCGTGTTCTTTGGCCATTAGGGAACTTACCTTGCTCCTGTCGTGTGAATTTGGGAGCTTCGTTGGCCTTACCTTTGAATCTAGAGTCTGTCTCCACTGATTCCCTTTGTCTAAGGGTTTGGAATTACTTGCTGCCCACGTTTGAGAGTTCTTGTTGCGGTTGTTGTATGAGGTCTTGCGTTTGATTTGTTGCTCCACTTGAACAGCTAGGTGCAACAATTCATGGAGGCCATTATATTGTGCTCGCTCCACCTTTCTAGCAATTCGTTCTTGAAGACCGTCTATGAACTGAGCCATCAAGGCTTCCTCAGACTCCTCTAGCTCCAATGAGTTCATTAGCTTCTCAAACTCCTCAAAATACTCGTCTACGCTTCTGGTTCCCTGAGATAACTTACGAAAACGTTTTTGTAAGTCTCTATGATAATGCTCAGGTACATACCTTAGTCTTAGAAGATATTTCATGTCATTTCAGGTTGAGAAAGGTCCAAAACGTTGCCTCTTTCTCTCAGCTACGCTTCTGTCCAACCAAGCAAGTGCATTCTCCGTGAGCTGAGCTGCTGCTACAGCTACCTTCTTGCGTTCTCCATAGCCATAACAATCAAAAATGTATTCAAGACGCCTCTCCCAATTTATGTACACTTCTAGATTTGATTTCCTTGCAAAAGTAGGTGGCGTTAGTTTGATGTCATGGTTCTGTTCACGCGGTTCTACTTCCCTTGCTGGATTTCTCCTTAAAGGATCTTGTCTCCGGGGCCGTTGACGCAAAAGAGGGTCAGGCGGATCATCATCTAGGCCTAGCATGTCCTCATCATCCTCCTGGTCGCCTTGTTGGTGTTGTGCATTTCTTGTACCAGCCCTTTCTTGAGGCGATTCTAGACGCCCTATACGATCACCAAACTCCTGCCTCATGGTCCTTACTTTCTGTCCCATGTTTCTCATCTCTTCTCTCATAGCATTGAGCATTTGCATAAGCGCTTCTTGCGGGATGTTGCCTTTGTCTCCCATGATGACTCTCAAACAGTTTGTGGTCCTTGCACTCAACAAAAACAACAAAAAATCAAAGATACCACAGAATCTGAAGGGAAAACAAACTGATAGATCATATACAAACTTTTTCTTTTGGTTTTCGGTTTTACTAAGCAACAAAGAAAACTGTAACAAGCAAAGGACAGAAAACACAAGTAACTAAAAGGCGATGTAATTCTTTTGGGTTTTTGGTTTTTAAGACACAAACAGAAGCAATGAATGAAAACAAGCAATGACTCTTTATGATTTCGGATTTATGAATCAAACAGAAACAAACTAACAACTTATGCAGCAAACAACTAGACAGAAAAGCAACAACTGAAACAAAGCAAACAAGCAAGCAAAAGCAACTTCTTATGGGATTTTCGTTTTAAATCAAACTGAAACAGCAACTGAAACAAACTAATATGCAAATAGAGGAAATTTTTATGGGTTTTCTCTTAAGAACAAACTGAAATAAATGACCTAAACAAAACAGAATCAGAGAACAAAACAGATCGAAAAGATAGAATGGATAGAATAACGAAAGGTATGAACCTTTGGCTCTGATACCTGATGATATAAGACTCGGGGTGAGGCTTATAGCAAACGGAAGGTGGATATGAATGGGACCAGAACGCTGGCTATGACGCTCTCTCGTTCAGATCAGTGGGTGGAGATGATAAGACAAGACTTGCTTCCACAAGGCTTGAATCTGAGATAGGATCAAACAAGCTGGCTTTGACGCTCTCTCTTGTTGGATCGATTGATGAGAGTGATGATGGATCGATGGCACCACAGAGATGATGGAGGGGTCTCTGATATAGCAAACAAATCAGCCTAAGGTGAATCAGACACACAAAGAACAGAGCAAAGTCTCAAGACAAGGCAGCCACCATGTTTCAAGAAGAAAGTGCGATATTTTATTAAAATCAAGCGTGAAAAAAATACAAGGCTGCAGGGGGGCCTTATATAAGGGTCCTATCAGCTAAATGACCTAATTTGGTCGACTCAAATAAAAAAAAAGACTCAAAACGACAGGACTAATCAAAAGGAAAAACACAAAACGAAAATACATAAATATGACTTAAAACAAAAAGAAAACTATCTAAACTTCTTGTGGCTGTTCTGAAGCTCGTGTCTTTGTCCATTTTAGTCCTAATTGTCACTAATAAACTCAGGAGTACCTGCATGAACAATATAAATTGAAAATAACTTGTTTTGGCACGCAAAGGACGTGTTGTGTGCTGAGTAGTGGCTGGCTGGTTCAGGCTCGTTTTGTGGAGTAGTCTTGATGAATTCCTCTTCTTGAAGTGCTCTGAAATGTTCTTGATTGAGTTCTTCAAGTGTTTCCTCGTGCTCAGCTTCTTAGATGCCTTTTCCTTCCTTTTGCTCTCCATCGACTTCATCTTTAAGCTCGTGATCTGGATCGGGGTTCTTGAGATGCTCTTGTGTTTCTGTGGGTGAATCCTTGTTGTCATGAGTTCCTAGACCTGCCAAAGAAGTGTACTTACCTTGGTTGGCTGTTGATGGAGGCTCCTTGATGCACAAAGGCCTAAATTCCTCTGTGAGACCCTCTTCGGATTTCTTTGAAATGGCTCGATACTTTTGGGTTCTGTCTTTACTCATCTCTTCAGCATAGAGTATGATATCTCTCATGGCTTGGTTGAACCCTTCTTTGAGTCTCCTAGCCCTTGAACGTGTCATTGGGGCTTCCTTAACCTCGGGCAAGTTGAAATGTGATGGGTCTGGTTTGATGTCCTCATCACTTCGGTTTAGCTTCTCTAGCAACCTTTTGCCTATGCTTCTTCATATTTGGCATTTTTCGGAGTCTTAATATATTCAGCAACATTGTTACTCACTGAGCTAAGACTCTCCACTGCGTCATTATTTTTTTGCAACATCTCTCGATAAACAATTTTTCCTGCAAATGTGAATCAGATGACATATTTTTCAGAAAATTGTCGTTGAATCTTTTAATGGTTCTTCAAAAATTAACAAATCAATTTTAACTTTAATCAAAACCAGAACCAAACCCCTCTTACTTTTATCAATTTAAGCATAGACACTTTAGCACCCTTGTTCAAAAATGTGGCCGCCTAATAGGTGTTTGGACTCCATCTACCACGATTTTTACCAAACCGAGTTCACTAATCGCTCAACCTATTTATCGCCCGCCTAATCAATTAAACGTTTAAAATCGGTTAGAATCGCCGATTTATTTATAAAATTTTACTTGGCTTTGGTTTAACACCAATTGAGCATTCGTTTACTACAAGCCCAAACGAAGTCAATTATTTGAATATTTTAGTGTCGAGATCCCGTGTAATTTATAAGAGACATTTCAAGTGTGTGCTTTCACATTGTCGATGTCGGACTTTTGTTTTTTATTTTTTTTTAAATGTTTGGCTATTAACATTTCAAACCCAAACGAACTCAATCACTTTAACCCAAATTTAAACAAAAATCTTGATCACTTTAACCCTCAATCACTCTTGAACAATACGGCACAACAACCTCTCGATCACTTTAACCCAAATTGAATCCCCAAAGAACTTGGCTTTCAAAATCTCACTTTTTTGACAAATTCGATCTTACCCAAACTCAATCAGAGTTGAGTTTGACCCTCTGTGATCTCTCTGCTCATGAATTTGTAGGTAATGGACTTTATAATCTCTAAAATTCACTCCGAGAGAATTTTGTAATCTTTTCGATGGAGGTATTTTGAGCCGTCTCTTCTAATTTCTTTCGTTTGGCATATTTCAGGTTACAATGGCTTCTCCACATCTAAAACGAAATTCTACTAATGTAGGCTGGGAATATGATTTGAAAAATATTTTTTTCTAAAATTTTCTACCGATGATCTTTGAAAAATATGTTTTTTCTTATGAAGATTCAATGCTTGCCGAACTGTGTTTATATAGGCACTAAATGGTTCTCGTGACAGACACATTATTGCTCACCAGAACAGTGTGTAGATAATTCATGAAGATTTTTGGCTTTATGATTTTTGTTTTTTTCCAATTATTACACTCACAGTGACAGACACATTATTGCTTACAACACAACAAAAAAACTACAATAAATACATAGCGTTCCACCACGTAATAGCTACAAAAGGTTCCATTATCAAATTTCATCTACTGTATATGTTCGAAGTTAGAAAATACATAGTGTATATATTAAAGTTAAATATGGATGACACTATCATGAGTTAATTGACGTATCGTTCTTGTTGGGAAAGTCAATGGCCGAATGAATTTTTTTTTTTTTAATTTTCTTCATCATTCCTCAGTTCCATATTTTTTTTTGTAATTTTTTTTCTAATTATATAACACACTCTCACTGTCTCACACTCTCGTGACTTTTCTAATTTTATTGTTTAGAGAAAAAAACAAAAAAATCAGTATTTCCAGTTATGCTTTTTCATGTTTTTTCAACAATTAAACAATTCTTCAAACTCAACTGGTAACACAAATTTTTAAATCAGTCAAATTCCTCACAATTCCTCAAATACTCAATTACCATTTACATCCTATAAAAACAAATGTGGCTCTTTCGGAAGAAGCTTAGCATTAAAAGGATGTGAACACAATGATGAAAAGTTTTATTCATGTTTGTCTTCTCGCTTGAATTTAATTATTTTTATTTGATCATCTTTATATGAGATACATTATAATTGTTAAATTTTAGGGAATTGGTGACAACATATATGGATGTCATACACCAACTGTGCAGATGCTAGTTACAAGAATCATTGCTTTGACCTCTAGTTCTTCTGGTTGTGAAAGAAATTGGAGTAGTTTTGAAGTGGTTAGCTTAGTATTTCTGTTTTTTATATATGTTTTTGTGCCAATTTTTATATTCCAGCAAGTGGCTACATCACTTCTTAAATTACAGATCCACACGAAGAAAATGAATAGATTAGATGTCAATCGTCTAAACAGTTTTGTTTATGTTCAGTTTAATGCAAGATTATTTAATAAACACAAAAAGATCAAAGAGAAAGTAATAGATGTGATCCTAGATGTTGGTAATGAAGAAACTGTTGAAGATTGGATTGTGGAGCAACAACAAGAAGATGAAGCTACTGATGTTAATATTGTACCTATTACCCAATCTCCTAAGGCTAGAGAGTTTTATGTTGATGATTTCGAATTTGAGGAAGATGATGAAATAATGGTTGACATGGAATTTGAAACTGAAGTGTACCATAAAACATTTATGTTTTGTGACACACCACTGTTTTAGTAAGGTATGTTTTCTACTTGTTAGTTTCTTTTGTAATTTCAGATTACTTATTTGCTTTGGTTGAAAGTTGAAATGTTTTTCTTTTCTCTCTTTTTATTTTTCTTTGTTTCATCATTTGCAGATAACCAAAAAGTATTAACTAATAACAATTCTATCACTATTTTTTTGTGCCTCTCAAATCAAATATAATATTATTATTTTGTGTATCATGTGATGATAGTATTTTGAATATATAATTGGGATGAATGTCGTTTTGATGTGAATTGGAATTAACAAATTATCTATAGTGAGATGATGAAAGTTTTAACACAATGAATTTTCAAGTCATTTTCTCGATCGCAATAGTCATCCCAACTTCACACATATATAATATTATAATAAACGACAACACTCACATCAAACAAAATTCGCTCTCGATCGACTAGCAAGTTTTTTGACTTTATAAATTTTAAGAACATTATCGAAGGAATTGTTGATATAACAAGTATTTTTGATAAATCTAACCATTATTGAGTTGCATTATAATATATATTTATAAATAAATAGTTAAATTTGCTTGTTTTTATGATTATTAAATATAATCGGTAATGTTATTAATGATGGACTACTATTGTATGATAATTTAGATCCGGATGATGTGAATTGTAACATTCTTACAGTTGAAAAACATAACACAAAGTAATATTCTCATTTTTTATGTTATTTCAGTAATATGAATACAAATTTAGCATGAAACACTTGTAGACAATCACATCATTCCTATAGAACTTGGCGATTAACTTCTTCTTTCTTCCGCACGCGTGTTTCTCTAGGTTTCGTTCTTTTCTTGACTTTGAACAGTATGTTTCGATCTGGGATCTCTCTTCAGTTTAGCTTTTCTAGCAACCTATAGCCTATGCTTCTTCCTCTTTGGCATTTTCCGGATTCTTGATATGTTTGATATGTTCAAAAACATTGTTACTTACTAAGTTTAAGAGTCTCCACTATTTCATTATCTTTTTGTAACATATCTCCACAAACTACTTTTTCTGCAACTGAGAATCAGATGACAGATTTTTCAGAAAAATATCATTGAATCTTTTAATGTTTCTTCAAAATTTAACAAATCAATTTCAACTCTAATCAAAGCATAACCAAATCCCTCTTACTTTTATCAATTCTAGCAGTGGCATTATTTACACAATAAATTTTGAAGTCATTTTATCGATCAGAATGTTCATGCCAACTTCACAAATATATAAGATTATAATAAACTACCACATTTACATCAAACAAAATTTGCTCTCGATCGACTAACGAGTTTTTTTACTTCATAATTTTTAAGGATATTATCGATGGAACTGTTGATATAACAACTATTTTTTATAAACCTAACCATTATAGAGTTGCATTATATTTTTAAATAAATAGTTAAATTCTCTGATTTTTAATGATGTTCAGATCTAATTGGTAAAGTTATCCATGTTGGACCGCTCTTGTACGATGATTTAGATCTCGATGTTTTAGATCCCGATGATGTAGATTGTAATATTGTTACGGTTAAAAAACGTAACACAAATTAATATTCTCATTATCTGTTATTTAAATAATGTTAATACAAAGTTAGCATGAAATACTTATAGACAATCACATCATAATTTTTTTCCGTAAACCAATCTTATTTCTTATAAAATATTATTCCTATAGGAATCGGCGATTAACATGTGATATATGGGGCGTCGTGGCTTCTGAGCTTGCTAATATATATCAAACTTTGAGTAATATTAAACCTACATATGTGTTACATTTTGAAAAAATCCGTCCATTAAAAGGTAAACTATATTGTTGTCATTTTGGCGTATTGTATATCCCACATACTTAATGATATTGTTTAAACCTTAATCAAAAAACTTAAAATGCGAGGTAACACAATGTCGTTTTACCTTATCTCATAAAGCCGAATGTCTCTCTCTCTTCCTTTAAACACATGTGTCCATAGTTTTCTTTCTTTAGAACTTATAACCAAAATCATCTTGCATGGTTCACGAAAGTAGTTAAATCCGAAGATATTGGCAATAATCTCGAACAATGAATTGTTGTTGTTTCTCGTTCGTATAAGCGTTGCAAAAATTAGGTAAATTCAATCGTATTTATGAGTTGCTAAGACATGTTAAGATTTCCAATAGTGATAAATATGAGAGAGCCATTGAAGCTTTAAAGACTGATGACCAGACTGTTTATGAGGCAGTAATAATGAACAATCCGTGTAATTGTTCTCCTGTTTTCTTTTGTTGCACATCAACTTGTGAAGATGTGTCTAATAACTTTTCAGAATCCTACAACAATACAATAAGAAAAGCAAGAACGATGCCTTTTGTGGAGATGTTTGAAACTATTAGACGTCAAGCTATGAGTGTATTGACCTAAGGAAGAAAAAGAAAATGAAGCATAAAGCAAAAGATAGCTTGAAAGTGGCATTAACCATTGCAGCTGAAGAGAAAGCAAGGAAGCATTGTCGACTAATTCCTAGTGGAAATGGGGAGTTTGAGGTTGTTGAAAACGATCATGGTTTTAAGGATGATATGACCGCAAAAACTCGTGCATGTCCGAGGTGGAGCATGACTAAGATTCCTTGCCGCTATGTATTACGTGTGATATTGAAGAATAAGCAGTTCAAAGCAAATGATTTTGTCTCGGATTGGTATTTGACATTTACTTGGGTGAAGATATACTAAGATTCCATAAAGCCTCTAAATAAAGTTAACTTTTGGAGAAGAACTAGTGAAAGTAAGATTTAACCACCACCAAGGGAAGCAACTCAAGGTCGCAAAAAGAAAAAGAAAAAATAAAGAATGAAAAAATCAGTCTCCCAATAGAAGAGAATTCACATAAGAAGATAAATCTTTCAAAAGAAGACCGGATAGTTCATTGTGACCGGTGTAGTTTAGCCGTTCACAACACAATATCTTGTAAGAATATTGGGTCCTGGTTAAAAGTTCTAAGAAAAATCTGAAGGGAGTTAGTTCATCACAAAATATTGTTAATGGGAAAGGACAAAGTCAACCAGCTCAACCAAGCTAAACATCACATTTAGATTTAAGGTGAGCCACAAGAGTATTGATTTGTCTTTGGTTTAGTTCAAGCTTGGTTACTTACCCTTTCTCTCATGATTTTCCAGGATATGATTGAAGATAGTTGCAATATGTGGCTTGAATATGTTATTCACATATATGCGGACTGGAGCACCGAGATCATGTCATGACACAATTGTTCTCAGAATGGCACAAAAAATGATTATAAATTCCCATTGCCTCCATTAGACAAGTATTATGTTGTTGATTATGGGTATCCAAGTAAACAAGAATTTTTGGCTCCCTATAGATCATCACGAAACAATGTTGTGAGTATCACATGTCACAGTTCTACACTGGACATCCTCCCAGGAATAAACAAAAATTGTTCAATCGATTTCAAGCGTCTTTACGTTCTAATATTGAGATGACTTTTGGAGTTTGGAAGAAAAAATGGAAGATTCTTTGTGATTTTCCAAGATAGAGTATTAACGTACAGAGAGTGTGATATTGGCTACAATGGGATTACATAATTTTATCATAATATCAAATTTTTCAGATGCAGATTTTGCTGAAGTAATGACCGAGACGGGAATAAATAATACAGATTGTGAAGCTTATTTGGATGACATGGAAGCAAGAGAAGTAGCAGATGGAGAACATATGTCGCAAATAAGGGACAATATTGCAAATATGTTATGGAAAAATCAAAATAGTCGATACTAATTTTATGATTGTATTGTATTTGATCTTGTTTTTTTTGTATTTGATATTTCACTTATATGACAACAAATATATTTTATTCTATTTATATATTCAATTTTTGTACTCTAAGTAATTTATTTAAATTTTGTATTTGTGGTTCATAAATAATTTATAAAATAATTTTTATTTACTAAATAAATTATTTTAATTTAAATTATACTAATATCAGTAATCTATTTTATTTTAAAAATATTTATCTATAATATATATCATGCACCGCTTGTTGTGTTTTTCACCATTGATACATTTATTTAGTACCGCAGTTATTTTTGTTTCCGTTCAAAAATTGTTTCGTACCGTTTTTTTTCCACAAACCGCATTTGTTTCGCATCATGTGTTTCTCAAATTTAAACTACACTTTCTCCATACCCCACCGTCTAATTTGATTGTCTCGTACTGCTAGTTCCCATGTCACCATTCAAAACCATACGATTATAATAAAAACAACACTCATATCAAGCAAAATTCGTTCACGATCGAATAGCGGGTTTTTTTATTTCAAAAATTTTGAGGACATTATCGATGGAACTGTTGATTAACATCTATTTTTGATAAACCTAACCATTATTGAGTTGCATTATATTTTTTTTTTATATAAATAGTTAAATTCTCTGATTTTTTATGATGTTCAGATCTAATCGGTGAAGTTATCCATGTTGGAACACTATTGTACGATGATTTAGATCCAGATGATGTGGATTGTAACATTATTACGGCTGGAAAACGTAACACAAAATAATATTCTCATTTTTATGTTATTTAAGTAATATGAATACAAAGTTAGCATGAAACACTTGTAAACAATCGCATCAGAAACCAAGTGTCTTCTTTTTAAAATTCGAGGAAAATAATGTCATTTTACCTTATCTCATAAACCCAATTGTCTTATGCTTCTTCCTTTAAACCATGTCTACAAAGCTTTTTGACATGATTTGAAGCTTGTACAACTGCTGATAATTCAGCTGGTGTACGATTCTTGATCATTATAAACTTCTTTCTTCCACACACGTTTTCTTCCAAGCTTTTAGCTTTCTTTACTTTGAACAACATATTTCAGATTTTGATCTCTCTTCGTTTTAGCTTCTTTCGCAACTCTTTTCCACAGTTTTGACATGTTCAACAATATTGTTACTCACTGAACTAAGACTGAACTAAGAGTCTCCACTGCTTCATTATCTTTTAGCAACGTCTCTCCACAAATCACTTTTTCTGCAAATGAGAATCAAATGAAAAAAATTTCAAAAATTTGTCCTTGAATCTTTTAATGCTTCTTCAAAATTTAACTAATCAATCAACTTTAATCAAATCCTTTTTATTTTTATCAGTTACAGCAGAGGCATTGTTAACACAATGAATTTTCAACTCTTCTCGATCAAATTGGTCATGCCAACTCTTCACAATATGCATGACATCGAGATTAAGTCGAAGCAGATGATCCTTCCAATATGGAAGTTCCCTGAAAATATTTTTTTATGCCAATTGTGGTACTCTCCATATCCGTCAGGCATATTAGATGTATTGTGCCAGTTTCTACCACGTTTGACGGTTTGCTGAGCACCGTAATTATGAATTTGTGTCTCTAGTTCTTCACCGGTTAGGTACACAGGCGGAGGAACACAAACAACTTTGTTCTTCCTAAACAACCGCTTGTTTTTTCGGTATGGATTTATGATAGGTAGAAATCGACAGTGACAATCAAACCAACTTGTTTTCCTACCATCTTTCAGTTGAAATGATTATGTCTGATTTAGACAATAAGAACACAATAACCTCCCATGCGTAGTCCATCATGATAGCATCCCGTATGCAGGAAAGTCACTTATTGCCCACATGAGTACCGCTCTCATCGTAAAATTATTTTTCCTTGCACAATCATACGTACGAACCTCCGTATATCACAATTCATTCAACTTTTCTAACAGCGGTTGCAAATATACGTCGAGTGACCGCTTTGGATGCTTTGGTCCAGAGACTAAGATACTTAAGAATATAAACTCTCTTTGCATGCACATATCCGGGGGTAGGTTATAAGGAGTTAGGATTACTGGCCATAAAGAATATTGCCGACCGGACATTCCAAATGGGCTTAATCCATTGGTACATAGCCCAAGATATACATTTCTTTTCTCTCTAGCGAAGTCTGAATGTACCTCTTTAAAGTGTTTCCACGCTTTTGCGTCTAACGGATGAGTGACCACCCCATCTATCAGCAAATGATCTGCATGCCACCTCATTGATGATGCTTTCCTTTCCGATTGATACATTCGTTTTAACCTATCTGCTATAGGCAGGTACCACATTCGCTAATATGGTAACTTATTCCGACCTGCACCTTGTGGTTTATATCTTGACTTCATGCAAAATTGATATTCCTGTAATTGAGCATCGTCTTTCCAAAACAGCATACAATTGTTAATACAGACATCTATCATCTCATATGGTAACCCAAGACTAAAAACCAACTTTTGGAGGTCATAATACGATTTGGCAGCCAAATTATTCTCCAGCAAATACTCTTTAAACAAATTAGCTGAATTATCCATGCAAACTTCTGATAAGTTATGATCAGTTTTTATGTTCATCATTCTAACAGCCAGTGATAATTTTGATTACCTATCGCTACATCCATCATAGATTGGTTGATTGGCAGCGTCTAGCATATCATATAATCGTTTTGCATCTATGTTTGGTTCCTCTACGTCGTCAACATTATGCTCATTATGTGCAAATGTACTTGTTGTTTCATGAAATGCATCTGCTACCATATCATGCATCCTATCATGTTGACCAACCTCCTCTGAATTACAATCAAATTGATGCAAACTACCGGACATTCCAAATCATGCCTATATTATTGGCATTTTTTCGTATTGTATATCCCACATCATTAACGACATTGTTGAATCCTTAATTAAAACACTTAAAATTGTTGAGACAACGTTTTATCTCATCACATAAACCCAAGTGTCTTCTACTTCTTTCTTTAAACTCTGTCTACAAAGTTTCTTGGCATGATTTGAAGCTTGTACAGCTGATGATACTTCAAGTGACGTACGATTCTTGATCCTTATTAATAATATTGCTACTCACTGAGCTAAGAGTCTCAACTCTTTCATTATCTCTCCACAAACCAGTTTTCTTACAAATGAGAATAAGATGACAGATTTTTCAGAAATTTCCTTGAATCGTTTAATGTTTCTTCAAAATTTAACAAATCAATTTCAACTTTAAAAAAAAACAAGAACCAAACTCCTCTTAATTTTATCAATTCCAACATAGGCATTGTTAGCACAATGAATTTTCAAGTCATTTTCTCGATCAGATTGGTCATACTAACTTCACACATATATAAGGG
Source organism: Kernera saxatilis (assembly GCA_900406395.1). Classification (NCBI taxonomy): domain Eukaryota; kingdom Viridiplantae; phylum Streptophyta; class Magnoliopsida; order Brassicales; family Brassicaceae; genus Kernera; species Kernera saxatilis. Next base: position 2,521 of record OVAY01002651.1, on the reverse strand, counting down.
CATCTCCAACAAGGACCCTCATTTTGAGGGTATCTCATCTTCAAAACAATCTAGGTACGCAATGACTCATGGATCCCAGCCGAGCGCCCGATGCCAGCAATTTCTAAGGGATATAAATTCCTTTCTTCTTTGAAGGTAAATCATTTAATTAACCTATCAACCTTGATGTGGAATTTGGATGTTCTTAATGAGATCATTGATCCAATATATATTCCAATTATTCGGAGTTTGCCAATCAGCAGGATTTTCAAGCAAGATATACTAGGTTGGCACTTTACAAAGTCTGGCAGGTATACAGTCAAATCAGACTATAGGCTAGAACATGAAGATAGTCTATCAAAGATTTTTTGACATTTTTCGGACCAAATTATCCATCCCTTCAAGCACACAAGTGGAAATTAAAATGTCCAACAAAATTACGGCACTTCATCTGGCAAGCTTTAACATGTTATTTATCGGTTTTAGCAAATTTGAAATACAAAGGGGTTAACTGTGATACTCAATGCGCTAGATGTGGAGTGGATATGGAGACAATTGATCATGTCTTCTTTGAATGTCTATCGGTATTACATACATGAGCCATATCTAAGAAACTTTCAGCTATGGATTTCTTCCCACATTAGTCGGTTCATTCAACTTTGGATTATTTGCGTTGGAGATTACCATCAATTATTGAGGATAGTAGCTTTTTATGGATAGCTTGTATATATGGAAAGCTAGAAGTGATAAAGTTTTCAAGAATAAGGACTGAACTCTTGAGGAGATCCTCAAAATTACAGAAAATGAGACTACGGTTTGGGAATCGGTTCAAGATAAAGAAGAAATTTTCGAACCTATTGATTCTCCAGTTTCATAACCATTCTCAGGTTACTGTTGTTATTTAGATGGATCGTGAAAGAAGATAGATATCTTCTCAGGCTTGAGTTGGATATGCTTTCAAGACAATGTATAAGGATTTAATCTGGGGGCCTGTAATGTGCGCATAAGCCTTTCTCCTCAGGTCACAGAGATGGAAGCATTAATTTGGGCAATGACCTCTATGTTTGCCATGGGAAGGATATCCATCAATTTTGTTACATACTGTTCTGAGTTGGTAAAGATGGTGTCAACACCGAAAAAATGACGATTCACCTAGAGGAAATTGATATGATGAAGTCTCTCTTTTCGTTTTTCTCTTTATCTTACTTTTCTCGCTCTCTAAATTCTAAGACAGCTTATCTAGCAAAAAGTATTAGGATCTACTCGTCAGATATTGTTGTTGTAGATTCTTTACCTCCGGATTGGGTTTTCAAGCCATTTAAATTTAAGTTGTTGACCGAAAAAAAAATTAACTAAATGTAAAATGATTGATTCACTGAAAACATCATGGCTTTCCTTCCAAACCATGCATATGGCTTTTCTTCCAAACCATGCACACTTTCACCTCTATACTCCAATATTGCTTTTTCGTGTTAAGTTCGGATATCAAATGATTTGCCGCCATGTATTCAAAATAGAATAACAATGAAGATATGGTATAATAATGATTTTCCAGTGACTGCGTGATAGTGTATTTTGGAGAAACTAAAAAGTCACTTAATTTGGTTTAAAAGTTGTCTTTACTAGGTTAATGGTATTAATAATTATATACATTTGTCGCTTTAGAAGATGTAATAATTATGTTATAGAAGATTGTAGATATCCATCAAATTACTTTTCCACTTATTCTTCATATTTTATTGGCATATTGATCGTCTCAATATGTCTGTGAATGGTCTGCGAAATATCTTAAAACAAACAAAATCCTTCACGGAGAATACAAAAACATGAAAGTGCCTACATAACAGGGATCGATTTCCTTACAAAAGAGAAGGTAGTGCTAGAGACAATCAATACTTGAGGAGTTTTGACAAAAATCAGCAGGTGGTTTGGGATAATCGGGGTGCATTTTCTATTCCAAAAGGAGACAGAACTCGTGATGCTAGAGGAGAGTTTGGCAAAGAAAAAGTCAACGAATACAGGAGGAAGGAAAGACATTATGCAGAAAGCTCAAGGAGTAATGGCTTGTCATGGCCTAGACCCCTGTATCAGTCTAAACAGATTACAGAAAATTCAGCCTCTAACAAGGAGGAGCTCGGATCCAGTATGGAATTAAAGGAGGATATTAACCCAGATTTAATGGTTACTTCGGAGTTTAACGAGAAGAAGGATTTGGTTACAATAGGTGAAAAAACAGAACTGGCTGATGATGATCTTCTGGTTGAAGAAGGTGAAATGGTGAGCCTGAACGTTAATGAGCGAAACGAGGTAAATCAGGAGTCTGGAATTGGTGTTGAAGAGGTGGATGCTAATGATGATACTACCATCATGAACAAAGGTATCTCTACTAACACCGTTTCTGTTAGTTCTGAATTTGTTAAGGTTAAGGAGGACTTTGAGAATATTTCGTTGGTATCTAAAGGTGAGTCTAGGGAAGAGGTTAATTCCAAAAAAGGATCTAGACATAATGGGAATTGTGTCTCTGGTTTTTTTAATGGGGCTA